>JAOCNB020010888.1:0-14040 GCA_026546465.2 Palythoa caribaeorum | reverse complement strand
AGTTGAAACTCTCGAAAGGCGATTTTTTTGCTCCTTTTTAGAGAACGTAAAAAAATCTAAAATTTCATTTTAATTCAAAATTTCTAGTACAGTTCGAAAGCCAGCTCTATAATTTGATATTGGGTTAAGGTATCTACGGTTTAAGACAAATGCACTGTATCGTTTTGACGCAAAACACCTCTGAAGGTATACGGTAACCTTACAGACACAAGTTGAAGCGAGCAGATGCAAATTTTAAAATTATGGACATTACGACAGTTATTTCAATGGAACTGTTAATTGAAGACCTTTGAATACATTCATAGGAAATACTCACTGGACACGTAAGGCTTTTTACTATAGTTTTCAGTGTTCTATTAGAATAATGCGACGTTTCTAAGGCAGGAGGTCTCAAGAGAAACATCCATATGACGTTTCTTGTGATCAAAATACAACTGTTAACGTTAACTTACCCGATTATCAGCATCCAGTTCATCACAGATTTTGCCAAGAGCTGAAGAAGCATTCTAAAAGACAACAGAAAAATTGAACGCAATCTTTTTGGCTTAATTTCCAAAAATGGCTTTACTTTCTTAAACTCTAATCCTGAATCATAACTCCACGCAAATAACTCTTCCAACTATTAAGCAACTTGTTATAATGAACACAATGATTTTATTTGCTATAGCTCTTTTGTTCTCTATGTCTCTAATTACATTTCCGTTTTTGAATGTGCACAGCCGTGATTGCAAAGCTTTGAAACGCAAATGAGACAATGACCAGTATGGTAACATTCGATGCATTACTTGGAACATTAAATGATCGCATACGATTGGTTATATCTATAATCAACACGGTGAGTTTTAAGTTCTAACCTTGAGATAGGTTTCTGTCGGCTCCCCTTCTGCAAGGGCTTTGAACCAATGTCCTATTCCCTCTGGACAATGGAAACAAATTTTCATAATTAAGACATTATAAAATGTTTAAATTGGCTTACATACCTTGTAATAGGAAATACAAGAGATGCTGCTTTTTCCCTACTAAGTTAAATCCTTTTACCAGCCATAGTGGCTCATTAGAGTCAGTGCTTGTCTCTGCTTCCTGTAGTGCTAAGTGGATGTTGGTTGTTTACCATTTACAAAACATTTCTGGAAATTCTGGTTGAGATGGAACTAGAACTCAACTTTTTGGTTCGTTCCACTGGAAAATTTGCGTAATAAACGGAATGTCTGAAAAGGCAGATCCATTTCCCGGTGGGAAATTCTAATGGAAATTTGTGTTCCATTTACAGTTTCTCGTACTTTTCACTAGTCCCAAGCCTTGAACGGTCATTTTTACAGCCAGCCAGAGAGGAGCCTGTGAACGAATGGGACTGGAGTAAATGGAACGCGTTATTCCCAATGAAAATTTCAGAATTTTTTTGTAAATGGTAAACGTGCATTGACTTCCCCTGGACAGAACACTAATCTGTCACAGGTTAGTTTCCAAGAGAAGTTAGTACTCATTTTATTAACCTCGTAAAGATGGAAAGCTGAGTCAACTTTGGCGGAAAAGAAGGTCACATAAATGTCTAATGTTGCTCTACATGTCCGACAGCAAAACGGGCATGAGTGAGTGACAAATGTTTAACATTCCACTGAGCAGGAATTTGAAATCGATTGCAAGAAAGTGATCTTACCCCTGCGCGAAACACGCCACCTTACAAAAAAAGAGTCGACGGTTCTCTTGATAAATGGTGTCATCCTTTTATTTATGTCCAGTTTACAAAAATGGAACTATAGCAAATCATAGTGCACATTATTTCATGGTTGTTGTCTTATCTTAATAACAACCAAAAAGGCATGAAACCAAATAAAAAGAACAAACCATTAAGGTAATTAAACAAAACTAGGATACCTCAAAGCGAACTGCTTTCTTGTACATAAAGTATATATCCTCGAAATATTGTCCAAATTTTCAAGTTATTATCTTAACCAGAACTAATCCAAAGTAATATTCATATATATACTTGAACTACTGTCAAAATCAATTAAACCAACAAAAATAGCTAGGATTCACACAGGAACTTTTAACTTATCTCAACGCTACAAGCCATTATTTGATCATATAATCATAAAGATTTATAAAACAATGACCTGTCATCATTTTCTAAATGTATCATTTTAAAAAACAGAGTGAGTGGTCATTTTATGGGTTTGGACATCTGGTCAAAAACTAAAACATTCTTAGTTTATGAAACCTGTATAAGATGTACAGGGGCTAAGGCATATATTACAGTTCCAAACTACCTGCAGACTTTGTACTGAGCCTTTCACCCAGATGCTTGATTAGACCCTCCAAGTTTGCACTGAATCTCTCCAAGTATCTCTGTAACATACCATAACATGAAGACTTCAGCATGGATAAAACTGATCTTTTTGAAAAAGTAGCAGCCACAGAGAATTAAATTGCAATTGCATGTTTTTGTTATGCTTATGCTTCTAAATTTGGCTTATAGGGTACTGAAGAATCCAGGTTTTAATCCAGCATGTTGTTCTGACATATTTCAAGTTCAGTTCTGTAATTAATCGTGTTGGACCCAACAATTTTGAAACTATTCTGTTGGAGTTGTCAATAATGAAAGTTTATGGGCCATGTGATAAGTTAATGATAAAAGCAACCAAAACGTGATATTTCCTCTGTGGCAACACATTAATTGCAAAACAATTGAAAAAAATGAAGAAGTGAGACAGGAAACGCGTTTGGAGCTATTTTGCATAAATTATCACCCTCACGAAATTGTAGTTGTTAAATTATAAGACCACTTTTGTCCGTGCTGAAGTTATAATGAACAAAACCCTCACTTCTTACAACAAAACTAAAAAATTAAATTTAATACCCTAGCAATTTTTGATGAGAAATGAGTCACATGTTACAGCCACATATAGGTACATGGAGGGAAGTGGAACCACCCACAACCCCACTTTTACTGAAATTAACTGTGTGGACCATATATATATTTTGTCCCTGGGGTATCAGTTTGTACAGGATGGTTCTTCTGAAGGCGAGCAAAGCTTTATTAGTTGGTAATTTCCCTTTCCTAACCCCACTCCTTTGCTTATAAACTAAAATGCTGGGCCATGAGCACTACTGAGGCCAAACAAAAACATTAACTGTGTGTTTCCAGTTACATACTTGTCCCTTATTTTTGGCCTTGTTGCTACAGTGATTTTGTCTTGCAGAAAAATTTTTCAACAACAACAACTTTATTTATTTACCCTTTGATTAAAATAACAACAATACAAATGAAGGCGTTTAAATAAAAATACTAAAGGGTTTGGCCTCCAAAAATTGTGGTTCGGTTAAGTATCAAGCTTGGGTTGTTATTTGGAACTAGCTTCCTTTTTAAAACATCTCTGACTGTGACATTAACTTAAAAAAATGTAGACAATGTTTTTAACTGGAATTGAAAAACTGAATAGCGAGTAGGATTGAAAATGTTTTCGAGCAGTTGCTTTTGTAATGCACAAAGGAATTTTTTCCATCCCATATTACCTTAAGTCTAAAAATGTATAATACCACCGTTTGCTGCTATCAAAGGTATTTTTTGGAGAAAAATAAAATAATTTTGAAAAATATAAATTAATCCTACCTATCTACCTACCCAAAAGTTTTGAAGCTATGCTATCTTGTAATAAACCTGCTTACTGGTGTTATATTTGAAGAAAATATTAGTTCAAATAGCAAAATTATTTGTCAACTAAATTAACTAAAATGTTTACCGTCCTCGCTCTAGTTCCCTGTCACAATAATCTGATAGAATGCTTATATGACTTTTTATTATGTTGGGACGTGCCTTCTCCACCAACCATATTACCACCTCCATGCCAGCACTAAATGAAGAGAAATTGGTTACATCCACACAACAACTTACAACTTTATTTACCTGACACTTGACAAGAGCAGCGTTCTCATCACACACTTTTCTATCCACCTTGTGTCTTTCTGATGCAGAAATTTTTCTTTGCCGTTTCTCCAGCTCATCACTAGCTTTACGAACATCCTGTGTTGATCAAATATGCAAAACCATGACAAATCATTTCATTACTTTTAAATTTGCTATAACTCTTTGTTTACAGTTTTTCCAACCACTGTAACTTATTATTTACATTCAGACTTTTGCAAAGACCTTGGTAATCATGCAAATAGCTTCATCTTAAAACAATCTACTGGGTGATCATCATAGTTTTCAAAGTGGCCAGGAAGAGTAGTAAAAAATCATCATCATCACCATCACCACCATCATCGTCGCCATCACCCTCACTCTCAACATCATCACCACCACCATCATAATCCATTTTATGTCTGCACCACCTCATGTGGGTTAACTTGACATTGCTGAGTAAGTTTTCCCTCCATTTCTGTCTGTCAAGAACATCTTCAGCTGTGAGGCCACAGTGACTCAAGTCTTCTTACATCAGCTCTGACCACGTCTTGCTAGGCCTGACTCTCTTACAACTAGTAGTTTAACCATTTGTAAATTTATAATTTTTAACCTTGAAATGGTAACCATGTTAATCCAACCATCACTCCCCTTTATGTGACAGAACCATCTCAGACATCAATGCCGAACTGAAGCTAGGTCTAACTCAGCTAAGCCAAACTTCTTACAGAGACCTTGGGGTTTTACGTTGCCACCAACCTTTACATGGGACATTTTCTTCTTTTAGGTTTTTGAACACTGCATCAAACCTAAATCAACTTTCTACTGGCTGGTGAAGTACCTATGTTGCAGCTGTAGTTTGTTGAAACGTAAATAAAATTGAGAGATGAGATTAGATGATGTCCACAGTTTGTCAACAAGGTTAACTAGTGTGTGCGAGCCTGGCTCAGTTGGCAAGATCTTTAACTGCCAAGCATGAGGCCCCGGGTTCGATCCCTGGCCTTGCCGAGGGTTGAATGTTTGTGTGGCCTCCTTTTGCCACACTGTCTGTGGACAGGGACGTTAAGCCATTAGTCTAATCTATTAATCTCTCAACTCTCAATCGGAGGACTTTTAAAAAAGAACCCACACACTTGTTGAGAAGAGTAAAGTTATGGCCAGGTGTTGTGGTCTGTCCTTGGTCGCAGGAGGTATTTATCCTTAATATTGTAAACTGTGTGACGCAGTCCTGTCCTAAAACCCCCCAACATTATTGTAAAGCCCTAGTAATTTGGCAGCTGGCTTGTAATATGGGTTAGAAGTTGTCCAACCGACATTTACTTACCTCATTGGATCCTGTTAAAAACATTTTCAGCAATGCATGATGCCTTAGGATCTGGGGAAAGAGAAATGAGTCATGATGCTTCATCATACAAAGTTATTACTTAAGCTATACGAAATGTCTTATCTATTTATTTACTTATTTATTTATTTACAAACATTCTGGGACCTAGTCTGGTTCCATGGAGAAAAGATAATAGGACTTGAGGTCCCATAGGTTTGATGATGAACACTATTTTTATTTTATAATATACACTTGAAAACTTTTGCTCTGATTGGTCAAAAGCCGTGCTTTATCAGTGTGTAGAGTGATAATTACCATGGCAACTACAGTATTACTCTTCTCAAGGAAAGAAATTGTATCCAAGGAGCACAAATTCCCTAACTTACATACACAGTTGCACTTTAACTGGAAAAAAGAAAACAAAAACCAAAGAAAAATTTAATAAACTCGATTTTGATTTATAATATTTTTGATGTTGTTGTACTTTAAAATTGCTATGAAATTTGTATTTAGACTATGTTCACATGTACGACTCGCACTGAAAATCAAATAAAGAACCTGATTATGCCTCATTGTCTTTCAACACTTTTCTCATGTTCTTGTCACTTCCTGCCGGCTTTATTGCTGTATGAGCGTGGTTTAGACTGTTACAGTATATATGCAAAGATGTTTCATATGATTTATAAAAGAACATGTATATAATTATACTTTGCATTTGTTATTTGATTTTTTATTCATATGACTGGAAGAGTTGAAAGTTAGAAACAGCAACGCAGACCATTGTGCTTGTTTTTGGACATGAGTCAAGAACAGACCTTATAAAACTGACGGTTGAGAGACTACTGGTGTTAACTGACAGCCATTATCAGTGTTTGACAAAGTTCAAAGAAATTTAAATACTTTATAGATATCTTTCCAAAGTTTAGAAACGCTAACCTTATGAGCAAGAATCCTCGACAGAAATCTTTGCAGCTCTCTCGTTTTCCCTGGAAAAGAAAATAATACTTAGAACATGAGTACAGGAAGTGCCTTGATTCATGTTAGTACTGTACTGCAATCAAAACTTAGGACAAAAAAACTTTGTTATCTAGATAACTATTAACTTCCAACTGTATTAAGTCGTTTTTTTCTTTAAACATTATTGGTACTTCTAGGAGTAATTTATAGCTATTATTTTCTGCATACAGTAGGCTACATGTTTTAAATAAACATAAAAACATATCTTTAACAGGGTCATATTAACAGGGCAGGTGAATAGGTTCACGGATTGGTGGATTTGGCCCTAAAATGCACACAGATCATGAATTTCAAGGAAAATTTCAATGGATTTACACATCCTATAAATACAGTGGATTACAGATTAAACAAGAATTCATGTATTGATTATAAATTTAGGGTGATTGCAAAAATGGATTTTAGATTAATTTCATTTTTTTGGATTTCTACCTCCTGTGTCCCTTTTTTATTTCCCCAAAAACCTCAAGGATCCATATCAAACACAAAGTAATTGCAGATCAAATAAGTTGGCCATAAAATCGCACAGATTGGCACATTTAGCCTAACCCTATTGGCTCCCCCCCATTAATGCAAAAAGTGTGCATTTTTAAATTTTATGCACAATAATTTTTAAAAGTGCATTCTAAAAGAAACTATTATTGTGTCCTAGGACACATTACATAGCAGACATAAATTTTGATTTTGCTTTCAAAGTGAACTTGATTGCTTTAGATTTTTTTCTATCTTTGAACTTGTAAAGTCATTCCTATCCCTTGAAGTTTCTTAGTTTTAAATGTGACAGATGTAAAACTACTCTGTAGAAATACTGTCAATAAATCATTATTATTATTATTACATGGCATGTCACTTACTTGGGTTGTGATAGCAACAAAATATATAGTTATATAGCAGGGATGTCAATAAGATTTCAAGCAGCCCTTCATTAAAGGTGTCACCCGTAGCATTTCTTCACATGGCCAGTGATTTTGTTCTTGTAATGAGAATCTTCACCTGTAACACTGAGTCAGCTCAGTCATAATAGGTGTTACAGGTTACGGCCCTTATTGACATCCCTGTATAGTGAAATTTCTTTATAATACCGTTCAGGGAGGCATGTGATAATAGTCTGGGTGTGACTCTCTCAGGGCAGGTTTCCTCAAGAGCTTTCCGTAGCCACTCAAAGTCCCTTTCACTTCGATGCACCTCATAAAGGGTGTGTTCATAATCAGACATGTTGGTCTAGGAATGAACAATTGTTTCAGTTATCGATCATTATTGACAGTAATTTCATCTCAAAACTTTAACAAATCCATAAAAACTGATAACCTTAGCATTACAAAACAGCAACTTGCCCTTTTAAGCTTAAATTTTCTGACATTAGAAATACTGTAACTATATTTATTTGGAAATATGCATCTTTATTATTTTAAGGGCAAATGGCGAGAGAATTGTTTTCAGTTGAAACACAGCCACAATCATGCCACCACTATAATCACACCAATAATAATAATAATAATAATAATAAAATGTGTTTTTTAACTATTAATTTTAAACTTTTGCTGTCTGTAAAATGCTACAAAAATAGATATTTCATTTTAATAACTATTATGTTCATGAACAGTTTAAATGCATTTACTAGAAATGTCATAAAATGTTATTTTAATACTTGAATTATAAATCAAAAATGTTCCTAAACTATTTTCATAGCATAAAGCTATTGTAACATTCCAGCAAATTGTCATTCAAAAGATAGGCAACATTTGTAAAGTACATTTATACCAAAAATAAAAATTAAATAAGCATTGGATATTATAAAAACCTAATCACAGTAACTTCTGATCCACAGGGAAGGATTGAGACTTCACTGTCAGCATACCTTGGTGACAACTGTGAATGTAGCATTTTTTTCATCTGCCTCAGAACATGTCACAGTTACCCTGAACATATCAGGTGATGGTGTTGGTGGCCTGGTGAACACAACCCGATTAGTCTCCTCTAGAATCAGTTGTGAGTCAACAGATAAAGTTAAAGACAGCAGTAAGTAATAGTTATAGAGAGACTGCCATCACTGTTGAAATGAAACCTACAATACAATACAATATAATATAATATAGCATAGATATAGGTTCCAATGCTAACATAAATAGCCATCAAATCAAATTTGGCATTTCATTATTCTGAAAAATTGCTCAGTCTTAATACCATACGTTACTGCTAGAAAATTTTCACATAAACAATAATCTTAAATCATGTACAAATACAGGTAGACAAACAGCTACATGCGGAAGCTGCAAATCTGAGCCCCTGCTTGGACAGTACTGTCGTTCTATTATAATTTTGTTTTTCAGTAACAAAACTGCTACCATTAACTCTTTAAAAATTACCAAGTATAAAAATGATGCACTTGAACAATCCTCCCCTTTAAGAATTTTGGTAGTTTTCATGCAAGCAGTGTTGCAGAATTTTGTTTACTATTTCCGCGATGTATCTTATTTTCATTCTGTCTATCATATCCATAAACTCTACTGACTGTCCCCAATATGTCTCATTTTGTTAAGTTATGCAAGAAGAAATGAGATGCTACAAATTTACTGGGGCTGAAATGTTTTAAAACTTACGTTTTGGGTGGTTTTGACTTGGCTTGTGAAGAGCAAACCTTGGAGTGGGTTGAAAGATCGCTGACCCTGTCGCATATTATATAATTAAACTGTGTCCTTCCCTTTCACTGAATACAACAATTATGACATATTTGCATTTTCAAGCAACCTAATATTGTGTCCTTGTTATGTTCGGGGGCTCAGGTTTTCGTTTTTCCTGCCAGAACGAGTTGTTTTTTCACAAGCAAAGGACTTTTGTGTTTAGATAGAGAACTTTTACTATGTTTTATGGAAGATTTAAGAACAGATTCAATGGAACACAGTACAACTGGTCGTCAATTACATAAAATTATTTCAATGCCGGAAAGACATAACTTTTATTATTTCTACTCTTTTAAAATATCCAGATTTTTGCTGATTGTTTGTTTTCTAGCGGTTGCTTGCTCAGAGCAGTGTTTTGACAGAGTTTTTTCAGTATTCTTTACACATGTGAGTAGTTTAGTTATATTTTCCTTCCACATTTTTATTATATTTGCAGTTTTTACATGCTTCAGAGTGGATTGAAGGGAATTAAAGCTCAGTAAAACTCCTCCATCATTAAATTGTTGTTCAAGACTTGTGAGTTATGAGTGATTAGCAAAGCGACCAAATAGTATACACCAAATGCTAGTACTGTTTTGGGCATCCTGAATGGGCACGAGGGGGGTAGGGGGGGGTGAAATCATTAGAGAGGGAGGTAGGCTCCATTGCTCGATCAACCAATCATTAAACTTTTGTTCCCAGGGCTCTTCACTTTTGTACTCAGCCAAGAGAAGCCCAGGTTCTACTATACTTGAACTGGTTTTTTGAACCAGTTTGCAAAATCAATTCACATTTGTCAAAAGCACACTGACAAGAAAATGTATGGATTTTGGTCTTGGCTTCATTTTGTTTTCAGTTGTGGCTGGCTAAATTGTCTACAATTTTTACACTATTATAATTACACTGCATTTCATCCCTTGGCAAAAAGCCATCTTTGATTTCTTTATTCTATCTTTCTTTTTTGAACAGTAAAAAATTTTTTATATCTTCAATTTTGAAGTCGGTGAAGTCTTTAAATAAAGTGTCTCTAAAGTTAGTTACAATATCAAAATAAATGTTTTCCATACTAAAATAATTATCATAAGAACAACACTGATAAGCATGTCTATTATTTCCGCTTCTCTAACTGTGCCAGCTCACCCTTAGCCTCGGCTTCACCTAGAAGCTTCATTACTTTTGAGGAGCTGTGAAAGGTCTATTCGACTTGTAGGTATTTTAAAAGGAGTCGGGACTAAAGACCTGTTGAATGGTTTAAAATTGCTACAACAGATAAAAAAGAACACCAAAAACAAATGAAGCAAATATAAATTCATTTATCACTGGGTTACCTGTGGTAAGCCCGGTCATAAACGGGTTAGTTTTTCCTCCTTTGTCCACAGGCCACCCAGGCTAGACTATTGTTGTTATGATTGAAGCAAGCTGTTCAAATCCTGTAGAAACCAACCAAAAAAATTTTGTTTATCCTTTTTTCTTTTATACCACTTTTATTCTCCTTTTTTCTTTCTTTTATAGTTAGAAATTTTTTTCTTTTATAGTTAGAAATTTTTTTCTGAATAAATTGTCATTTTAAGGCCGTTCATTTATATTTTTCTCTCCCCATTTAATAATTACTGCAGCGAGAAAGTCCTTGCCATGTCTACACTAGCTGAAACGGTATCTGATATTTTATTGACGTATCAATGAAAACAAAATATGAACAAGCTACTAGAGCAACAGGTAGCTAAGTGATCGCCTTCACGGCGTCTTCTGTTTAGAAATTTTCAGGAGATTTCTATTACTGAAGCAAAAATATACGCACATAGGTAGATAGGGTATGGGCTTCCTGTGTCACTAATGGTGTAGTTCAAATAAACTTACACGAAGTATCGAGGGAGTACAGTACTTCCTTCGTGTTATTCATTTTCAGAATGGCCACCGCTTCTCAGCTTAATATCCAACCGTTGGAAAGAGACTGGCAGACAACGAAAACGTCGGTGGTTGAACGCAACAAATTCATGTTTAACAATTCATTAATCAGCGATGTATCTTTTGTTGTTCCAAGTACTACCTGTAGTTCAACTGATAAGATGAGCGAAGTCATAAGTGCCACACTGCCAGCTCACAAATACATTCTTGCTACTGGAAGTCCCGTGTTTTTCGTAATGTTTTATGGAAATATGGCAGAAACAAAGCAAAGTATTAACGTGCCAGACTGTGATGCGGAAAGTTTTCTTGAAATGTTGCGCTGGTTGTATTGTGACGAGGTAAGCTAAATATGTTGGGAGAGCCTCTTTTCATACATATAAAAAAATTATAGATATATGAATACACGTATTTTAAATTTATAAGAAACCACTTTATAAGAAAATAGGGCCTGAAATACCAGAAATCTTAAGAAACTTTTAGGGTAAACTCTCTTGAACCAAGAAACTTCCTAAATATGAATGGAAAACAGGAAAAATGACACGGAACTTGAGAAAGGTATTTGACTTTTCCATTCTTTGGTGTTTTATTATTTAATTTCATTTTACCAAGCCAAAAAGGAGCTATAGATGAGAGTGAAAGTTTCTCGGATAAGTGTTCAAGAAATTAAGAAACCCTTACAGGGCTAAACTGGGTCAAGTTTTAAGAAACTTTGAAACTCAAGGGCTAAAGAAGTTTCTTATAAAAAAAATGTGTATTGCAATAGGCCCTTTGCAGGAAGAGGTCACGTGACCACAATTAATCAGCTATGACAAAATGATGTTCAGAAATGGAAAGAGCAGGTTTACATCAGTTAGAAGGCATAGTTTCATGTCTCAGCATTAAGTACTTCAAAAATGACAGCATAAATTATATAAAATAAAACTTTTTCTAAGGAAATGTATGTAAAAATGGTACTGGTGAGCAAGTCTTGCTCACCAGTCATACACATCCTTAGAAAATATCCTGCTCTTTCCATTTATTTTCTGGATACCATTTTATCATTGCTGTTTGATTTAAGCTAGCTGTGGTCACGTGACCCCCACCTGCACAGGCCCTCCATAACATTTAGCCAGTGGCAGGAACATTTTCTGATACTTAAGTTAAAATTAATTAGCCTTGAAGCACTCGAAAATATAAAATTAGACAGAAATTATTGCTTTGAAGATTAATTACAATAACTTTCCATTCTATAGTAAAAACCTGCAAGTAAGAACCTGTATTTTCCTAAGTTAGCCTAAACAGGTTCTTACATAAGTGGTATTTAGCATAAATTTAGGCAATTTAGGTTCTTAAAACAAATAAGTTCTTGTTTTCTGAAAAATGAAGAAGCACATCAAAAATTCCTTCAAAATGTATACGAAATTCAAAATGTCAGTCAGTGGTCTCCTTTTGTTGCCCAGGCCACACCAAGTTTGTTTACATCACATTTTTCACACATGCATTCACAAAGGGGCTTCCTTTGAAATGTCCTGGCACTTATATTTATGGATGAGAAGCACATTCATTTTTTGGTGAATCAACATTTTTTCTCAAATTTGAATACTGTCATCTTGATAGATAGTGGGTACAGTAGCCAATCAGATTACAGCTTTTGCAATAGATAGTGACTAGATTTCTACTGAAGTTAGATAATTATAAAGGCTTAAAATAATTGTAATGTCAATACAAGAGACATTTTTAAACTATGTGCAATTTGTCTTCAGGTGAATTTGACAGGAAAAAATGTCCTGCTCATTCTGTATTTGGCAAAAAAGTACATCATTCCATCTTTGGTAGCAAAGTGTTCAGAGTTCCTTCAAACGAACCTCAGCAGTGAAAATGTCTTCAGTGTGTTACCAGAAGCTGTGAAATTTGCCGAGGAAAATCTTATCGAAAGATGCTGGGAGACAATTGACAACTTCACAGAGGAATCATTGAGATCTGAAGCATTCCTTGATGTTGATAAATCAATCATTGAAAAATTGGTAGAAAGAAATTCCCTGTTTGTGAAAGAGGTCGACCTGTTCAAATCAGTTGATCAGTGGGCTATTAGGCAGTGTGAGAAGCAGGGTTGGAGTTTTAGTGGTGATAACAGACGGAAAGTCATTGGCTGTGATGTGCTTAATCAAATCCGTTTTCCAGTTATGGCTCAGAGAGAGTTTGCTGAAATTGTATTTGATTGCAATATCTTAACAATGGAGGAAGTTGGAGCAATGCTGAAATATTATAGTTCAGTGCCTACATCACTGAAGTTTAAAGACTTTCCGAGAGAGGGGAACTTAAAAAGTGCAAAACTCAAAACAATCAGGCGTTTTTCAAAAGCAAAACTTGGCTGGGTTTACACAGACACCCCTTGTTCAGGTAGCTTTGATTTGTTAGACTTTACTGTTGGTCAACCAGTATATCTGCATACTGTACGAATGTTTGGTAACTACGGCTGCAGATATCAGGTGAAGCTGACTGTGTATCGCAAATTATCTTGTGAGATAGAAGAACAGCTAAATTATATGGAGTTTCTCAGTGAACAGGAAGGCTCTTATCTCTCAGAGTCTGTGAAAAAGAATGGGTACTTTGGTTACAATGTCAAATTCAAACATCCAGTTCTGCTTCAAGAAGATAGAACTTACAGGATTGAAGCACAAATATCTGGTCCACAATCATATTATGGAGAAGGAGGATTTCAAAATGTGTATGCTGATGGAGTGAGTTTTCACTTTCTTGATCCTTTCTCTATCAATGAAGATCTGCCAGGCAATACAAATGGGACAGACAGCAAAATTGGACAGTTTGTTGAATTTCACTACAAAAACTGTAAAATTGGCTGATATTCATACTTACTTATTTATGTTATCATTTAGAAAGGAACTGACTAAACTAAGAATAAGTAATCATAATCTATTGATTGAAAGGGGACGGTATTGCTTTTCAAAACTACAAAGGGAAGAACGTCTATGTTCATTCTGCAAAGAATGTAAGTTAGAAGATGAAAAACATTTTCAACTTGATTGCCAGTTCTATAACAAAGAAAGGAATTCGTTAAAATTATGGCTTTTGGTTATTAAAAATATTGATTTTAATAAGTTCGACTTGACACAAAAACTAGAAATATTATTCAAAAACAGTGACCCCGAATTTTCAGCTGTCTTTTCGAAACATGTTTTTACATGTATGAAGAAAAGAAATGACTATACTTCTAAATAATTACGTAATACATTCTA
>JAOCNB020010790.1:0-14041 GCA_026546465.2 Palythoa caribaeorum | reverse complement strand
TGAGAGATTGGGGACTTTCACCCCGTGACGCCCTGGACAGGGTATTTTGGAAAAGAACACTTGCAAACCGAGTGCAATGTCTAACACACTCTTGTGTATGAAAGACGAAAAAGGAGTAACTAACTAACTAACTTTTGAATTTTGGGGGTTGACAGCTATGCACTGGCAGTGTAGAAAAGCACTTTAATAAACTGTGTTTATTTGTTAAAATGAAAGATTTTTTGTTGTATTATTACATAAATGATTGTGGATTGTTCAGTTTATCAGTTCTATTCTGTGCTCGTATACAATGCAACGCAAAGTTTTGAATATCAGTCATGCATTCAACAATGAGTTAAAAGTCACTGACTTGACTTGAACTATTGAAATTATTGCAGTTGATTATTCCTGGCCTTACCAATCGATGATATTGGCAATCGATGGCTATCGATATCAATCGATAACAATTGATGGCAATTAATTGATTGATTATCGGAAATTGATGATCAATCGATGGCTCAAAATGTTGTGATTATCAATTGACATCGATTGAAATCTGCCCTTTTGTCATTCGTATCAAGCAGTGTGATTTAATAGCAAATTAACGGACGGAACGACGACGCAGCACATGAATGGTATTTTCTTATCATTTGATATCAATCGATGACTTTTTGGACACATCTTTGTGATTATCGAGAGATCATCAATAGATCGATATCTATTGATATCAATTAACTAACTGTCATCGATAGATATCGATTGATCGATAGGCTTTCTGATGATCAATTTCCATCGATTGGTAAGGCCAGGTATTATTTGATTCCAGAAGTCAAAATACTTGCTATTGGGTAGGGGACTTTGACAAAAAAAATCTTGCCCGAGTTTTGGGAAGTTGCCCCCCAAAAATGCCGAAAAAGTCAATCCCGTGGGTCTCCCCGATCCCCCCATCCTTCCCCCCTCCTGGGGCAAACCCATGACAGGTGCATTAGGCTGGAGATGTTCTGATTACTTGGCTGGAAAGATGGAGATTGAGTCCAAAAACTGGAGAATCCAGCCGAAAGCTGTGAGCCAGACTTTTTTCTAAAAAAAAATGGTTGTGACATCTTGAAGTTTTAAAAACTTGTAGCCTGACGGAAGCCAGAACCTGATACAGGAGGGGGGCGTTGGGGCACGCTAAAAACCGCAAAACCGCTAAAAAAATTACTCAAAACCGAAAAACCGCAATTAATTTTGAACAAATCCAAAAACCGCATAAAAAACATCAAACCCAAAAATTTATGCTTCCCAGGTTTTAACAACTTGTAAAATCCGAAAAACCGATAGTATTTTTTGCCAAAAACCGCAAACC
This sequence comes from Palythoa caribaeorum, assembly GCA_026546465.2. Taxonomy (NCBI): domain Eukaryota; kingdom Metazoa; phylum Cnidaria; class Anthozoa; order Zoantharia; family Sphenopidae; genus Palythoa; species Palythoa caribaeorum. The sequence goes on along the minus strand of JAOCNB020010790.1, from coordinate 12,714 downwards.
GATTGCTAAATACAGGAAAAATCGCAAACCGCAAAGGACAACAAAACCGAAAAACCGCAGCTTTTTTGTGCGAAAACCGAAAAACCGCTCCAAAAAATGGCCTAAACCGCAAAACCGAAAACCCCAATGCCCCCCCTCATACAGGTCTGTATTATATTTAAAAAATGAAATATACAGATTGCATAGCGATACAAAGAAGTAAAGTTTTTACGAATTTTAATGAGCGCCTCACCCTACGATCAAATAAACAGGCAATTAATTCCACTTTATCTTAATCTTTTGTTGAATGACTAAAACGATAAATTTTGACAACTACCTGAAACCAGCTTCCTTCGTCAAAAAAGCACAGATACGCGACTCCCTTGATTTCATTCTCACTTTCCATTCTCTCCTTCCCTGAAATTTTACTCTCAGAAAACTTGTGCTAGCCTTAGGCCCACACAGTTTCTACAGAACTGCAAGTCACAGTCAGCATGTGCGAAAATACTTCATAAAGCTCGTTAAATTTTAAACCGCTTCAAAGAATCCGCCATTTTTGTTTGCACTATAAACAACCGACTGTGCCCCACCCTCTTAGTACACAAAATATTTATAAGTGGTAAGCTATCTATACCAGTTTTTCTCATCTTTTTTTGTTTAACGAATTTTGATAATATTATTTGAGTTAGAAAACATCTTTGAGGCTAAGACGTTTAATTTTTGAGGGCCTTACAGTCTTTGACCTAAAATGATTTATCGCTACATGGATAAAACAACAAACTCGTGGGGGTAGGGTGGAAAAATTTAACCTCTGGAAACTGGTACCAAGTGACTGTTTCAGCTGAGTACTGCTGATTGATCACGAAATAATGTGAAGGCGATGAAGTTTTGTTCTCATTTCCGGTGAAGTTTTCGACCTTTTGGCAAAATTAATTTGCCTTCTTCAACTGTAAATGTCAAAGGAAGCCAACGGCGGCGCTATCTCTCTCAACCATGAAAAAGGAAGGCTTACACAGAAGGTGAAGTTTGATCTTTGTTCTTTGATCCTCCATCTTTGCCTTGTGACAAGCGGAACCAGTAACCTTCAATTGCAAATTACCTTAGAGAAATTAGCTGATATACGTGGAGTTTGTTATTAATTTTATATTCAGGTGATAACAAGAGAGAATGTGCGCTTTGGTCACGTCAGAAGACAGTCTCCACTTCAGAAAAAACTGGGTAGGATACATTAACTTAACTATGTTTTTGTTTGCAAAAACGATTTTCAACATCACTTGTTAATCTTGCATTGCTGGAGTTGTACCGGTCACTTTATAAAAACAGATAAAAAAGCTTGAATATTGTGTTTTAAAAGCTGTCCTGTTGCCTTTCATAAAGTTGAAGTGGTTTTACAAACTTTTCTATTCAGTTTGATACTATTTTTACACCCTGCATCGAGCAATTGCAAATTTCGAAATAACTCGAGCTCTCTGACTGGTGTTGTTTGAAGATTGTCGTCATGTCCGTAATTCAACTGAATTTTTGTAAAAGACAGTTTTATTGCATCATACCTTTTAGTTTTAGTGTAGTGTATTTTTGATACGCGTCAAAATCTTGAGTAAAATGATACATTGGCGTGTATATAGATGTAACACGAAAATAATTTGTATTTTAATAATGTATAATTACACGACTCGTGTAGATTATAAATAACTTATTATAGTTAAATGAAAACTATTCTGAAAAGTTTAACTCGTTGTTAATAACTCAGAAAGTTATATTTTATTGTAGATCTGTTCATTTAAATTTCTAAGATTTAGTTATATATTTAGAAACTAATTTAAATTAATTTTCCGTATAATTTATTAATTGAAAGTAATTTTTGTGTAATGGTGTTTCACAACATTATTCAATACTAACTGAAATCTCTAGACATGGTTCTAGTTATGATACATTTAATTATTAGTTATTGCTAGTAACATATTTATAATTAGTATATAATTAGTATTAATAATTATATTTCATCTATATATAGACTTATAGTTACTTTTTTTCCTAAGGCTCTTCAAATTTGTTAGTTTATCATTTCCATCCACATTGAAGTTTATATCAAATAATTATCAAGTTGGGAAATATGGATAAGGGGATTCGTGTATAATCTTTGACCATAAAGTTCAGCAATATCATGCCTAAATTTCTAACAATGTTTTGGAATTGGCTAATTGTCATTTTCAAGTCACGGTCTAAGAAAATAAACAAAGTGTCTACAATAAGTGGGCCGAATAAACCTGCCTATATGTTAAATTTATTCAGCACACAAGTTTGTAATAATTATAAACTTCATTTAGTTTCTTTGAATGTGATTTGAAAATGATGTTAGCCCGCATAAAAATGTTGTCAGACATTTAGACATAATATTACTAAACTTTATAGTCAAATAAGGTTACCGTGTACCTTGAGGGGTGTTTAAATTGCGTCAAAGTGATACAGTGCATCTATCTTAAACATTAAATACCTAAGCCCATATATTAAATTTATACTAAAAATTTTGAATTAAAAAGAAATTTTAAATTCTTTTATATTCTCTAAAAATGAGAAACAAAATCGCCTTTCAAGAGTTCCAGTTCAAAGGGAATTTGTCCATTTCACCTAATATTTTCACAACTTAGCTTCTTTAATATATGAAGAACAAAAACGTGTCTGCATTTTATTGTTTTTCAAAAAACTGTTTGTTTTAGAGCAATTTTTTATGGTCTCTAGACTTTTTTTAAACCCTAATTCAAATAAGTGCCATAACTTTTCTCTGCAATTGATTATGAAAAAATGCAGACACAATTTTTAGCACTTTTGTTCTGGAAACTGGTGGATTGATTAAGTCATTAAATATCAATAATCACTTGAACTTGTAACCTTCAAAAGGCAATTTTGTTGCTTGTTTTTTATAGTGAATGTAAAAAAATTAAAGATTCATTTTAATTCAAAATTTTTAGCACAGTTCGAAAGCCAGCTCTATAATCTTTAATTTCAATTGATATATGGGTTTAGGTATCTACAGTTTAAGACAGATGCACTGTATTGTTTTGACACAAAACAGTCCCCTGAAGGTATACGGTAACCTTAATAAGCAGGATTGAAAATTAACATTCAGGCTAAGGAGCCTGTGGGCAACTATCATCAATATTGTAGGTGCCAAGATGAAATGAAAGTAGCACCATTAATTCCTCAATTTTTGAGTTTTAATGAGTTTATATCAACTTTTTAATTCTAATATAATGCACTTGTCAAATGAAACTCAGGCCCCCCGATGCCCTGGACATAGCAGGGTAATTAACATTTAGTCACTACTTGTTAAAATAACATAAATTTCCTGTGTGCCTGGCTGGGGGAAAATCAGTTGGTAATTCCCCTGCTACGCATGCCAGGTCCCATATACTTAGTAGTTGTCAAGAAAACAATAATTAAGAGTGATGGACCAAATAAAGTATTGTGATGCTTAATTACATTCAATTCAATTTTTTCCCTTTATGAAGTCAACAGTAGTTCAGATCTTAACTTCCACTCGTGTTTGGTACCTTTTTAACTTCATCAAAGTGTTCCAATCAAAACCGTGTTGGTGATTTTTGTTTGTGAAAGCTAATCATTTTTTACATTTGTTCTTAGAAAGTTGCAAATATCTTTAGCCAAGAGGTGCAGAAATTGATTTAATGAAAAATCAGCCAGGAATTCTTTTCAAATTTGCTGACATGGTTTTGTTCTAAAAGTATTTCTCTATAGTTTTGCCAAATTTCATGGCAAAATAACAAAAAATCAGTGAGCATTGATATTTTTTACAACCCTCATTTACGTAAGAACTGGAACTGAGAAAACAGCATTTGAACAATGAACCGTTTAAGCTTCCCAACTGCCAGTAAAAATTTTCATTTTGCAATAATTTGCTATTGAAGAAAAATTGTACATAATTTGCTTTTTCAATTTTCAGGTTTGTTTTACATATTAACCTGTTCAGTAACCTTAAAGGATAAAACTGCTAAATATATGAAAACATAGGGCTCAGTTGGGAGAATTTACCAATACATCATTTGATGTGTTAGGGACTTGTGTTATTGCTCATCGTTGGACCTGGGTTGTATCCTCATAATTCAGTCCTTTACTGCTAGGAGTGCGATTAACAAGGCTGATTTGTTTATTATAATATTTATTTATAGAGGAACAAATACAGAAAGCAAAAATAGCTAATGGATCGGGAACCAGCTCTAATGGATCTTTAAAAGCAGCTCATAATGGGTGAGTACAAACTGTTAAATTTATAAATAATTATTTCCACTGGTGATGAAGTGGGAATATTGTATTATAGTAGCTTTTTGACGAAGGGCTAATGCTCAAAACGTCAGCTTTTTTCAAATTCCTACGGCAATGATAATTCGTTTATCAACACTACTTCAAGTTCAAGTCCAATCATTGTTTTATCGATGTTCACTGAATTTGCTTAATTTTCTATTTTTTGTGAGAAGCAACAAGCAGTAATTTCACAATACCTCAAAATCACAGACAGTTTTCTTCAGTTATGAAATGCGAAAAATTATTGTGTTGAAACTACACATAAGCAAGTGGCGTATTTGCAGCTAAAATCCGCCCGGACAGTAACGTGCAAGCATAGTGTCATATTTGTGGACAGTTGCAATTGTTTGCAGGTGAGTGTTGGATGACAATTAGAATGAAGTAAGAATGCCATCAAATGATATTTTTATTACTTCTTACAGAAGAAACTCTGTCCAAAGTAATGGAAAATCAAGATGTCATGGCATAGATGAAGCTGTACCACTCTTTTCAATGGAGTCAGACAGGTATGTGTGGAACTCATTCTCTATAGTTTTACAGAAACAATTAAATTTAAAAAAACTCACTAAAATGAGACACCTTGACATCACTTTATTATTATTGTACTAATAAGATTTTGTGTTGATTTGAAAATTACAAATTATTTCTTTATGAAAATGTATTTTGTTAACAACAGTCCTTTGTCGTTCCATTTAAGTTACCATTAGCATTATTGAAATGAATTATGTTGATTGATCAACAATCTTATATAAACATATTTTTTAAATAAAATTGCTATTTATGGATAAAAATTGTTCAGGCTGGTTAAAATTATTTGTTAAAATGGATAGTTAAAAACTACTGCACATGCATGTAACATTTTTGAAAATAGTGAAATTATTTTAAATTAATATTTAAAAAAAATATTTTTCAAGTTTTTTGTGTCGATTTCAAGTTTTTTGTGTCGATTGAATTTAGGAGTAGTTCATTTTAAGGATGATGATGCATGGCAGGAACTTCTTGTGCAGTTCAAAAACAATTGCAATCCTGGTTGGCCTGGAAGAGTCAAATTTCTCCCAAGTGGACTCCCTCGTTAAAGTACTCAGCCCTCATCTTTTTTACCTAGAAAGTTTTTCTCATTGAAGGATAAATGTTATTGACTTAAAAACAGAAATGTTTTTTTTTTCTAAAATACTAAAACTTCCTTCAACTGGAAATTCTTCTTTTCAAGAAAATATTTTTTAGCCATTAATGGTCGGGTGCTCAGTCTTAGAGACCTACTTTTTATTTCATTGTAAGTCAGGGTCTTTCGTTAATGGACATTCAATTTTAATTTTTAAGATAATCCTTGAATAACTAAATGTGGATTGGGTTTGAGTACCAGTACTTAAACTTCACTCTAAAAACACAAGGGTTTTAAAAGATTTGAAGTTTACAAGCTCTCAAAACAATGTGTTTTAAATATTGAACTACTCATGCATGACTTTCGTCATGCTCTTTGATTTTACAAATCAAAATGACTTTTTTTGTTCTTACCCTTTTCGTCAAAAAACAATTCTAAAGATTGATATATATACTGTAACATTTTATCTTTTTCAATTTCAATGAATAGTGGCTTAATGAATCTCTACCTTGTTCCTTTGGTGCTCAGTAGATTGTTCTGCCTCTATCCATTTCAATTGAAATAGACTTTTAAGTGTTAATTATTTCAAGTTCTCCCAAATTTACACAAGTGTTTCTATAATTCTCAGGGAAATATAAATGTTTTCTTTTTCCTTTATAAAGTATTCCACACAAAGTTCTAAACTAAGACATTGTCTTAAGTAACATTAACAAAACTTAGATACTCTTAACTCCCATAATGACATGGACACAGAAATGTTTACATAGGTTTCTAGAAACACAGCTTTTAGCCAATTATTGCCTGCATACATGAATGTTATTTTATAATTTATCGTATTGGAAAATAAATATGTTTATTATTAATTATTGTTATTATTAATTAATATATAGTTAATTATAATTCTCTGTCAATTTTATTATAGCGATGATGAAATTAACATCACACACTTTACAAAGAACTTTGCGCCACCGAGTGTATCAGTGAAACACAATTCAAAAGTAGGTCTTGGCATTTTTGTGTGGTTACATAAAATTTCTGTTTAACTTCAGTTGATAATTATGTTTAAGCCTATTTGCATGATATCATTAACAAAAAATGTCGAAAACCTGATAAATCTCTTTACTTATGTCAGCGATATACATCAATATGCAACTTGGTCTTGTACATCAAAAAATCTCTTCACTAAACCATGTAGGTTAAATTTACAACTAAATTCATTATCGTGGATTGGTGTTAGACTATGGAATTCTATCCCAGGTGGTATCAGGGTCATGTCTAAACAGAGTTTTAAAAAATACTTATCGGATCATCTCTTCTCAATTCTTGAGAACGAAGATCACTATTTTGATGTCTCTGAATCTATACAGGCTTTCTCAAAACTGAAACCAGCAGTTTCGTAATTCTTTATGTGCCAATTCATTTATGATTTAAATACAAATCCATACATATTACTACCACGTGTACGTTAGTTTTTTCTTTCTCATTACCATATCGCTTATAAAATTATCAGTGCTGTTTAAATCCTTAAATTCTATCCACAAATAATTTAATATGATTAATCGCCTTGTATTTCTCTTTTCTAGCATGTAAAGTATATCACCTGTAACCACTGACCTGCCTCGATTAGTTCAGTACTATTTGCATGCCAGTGGTGTATCTCAACAGTGTAAACATTTACCAATTTGAAATAAAATTGAATTGAATTGAATTGGCCGTTTTTTTGTTGCTTAATTTCTTTTTATCCCATCTCGTTTACTTCCCCTTGTATCGCATCACATCGCAAGGCTCTCCTTTCTTTTCTCTTCTTCCCTTCTCTTTCCTTTCCTTCCCTTTCCTTCTCTTCCCTTCTCTTCTATATTCTCTTTTCTCCTCTCTTCCCTTCTCTTCTATATTCTGTTTTCTCCTCTCTTCCCTTCTCTTTCCTTTCCTTCCCTTCCCTTCTCTTCTCTTCTCTTCTCTCCTGTCTCCTCTCCTCTGATCTTCCTTTACTTTCCTTTTTTTCCTTTCTTTTTTTCCTTTCCTTTCCTTTTTTCTTTTCTTCTCCTTTCCTTTCCTTCTTCTTTCTTTCCTCTTGTTTTAACTTTTTTAGTCTTTTTCTTCTTCTTCTTCTTCTTCTTCTTCTTCTTCTTCTTCTTCTTCTTCTTCTTCTTCTTCTTCTTCTTCTTCTTCTTCTCTCCTTGCATCTTCTTTTCTTTTTCTTCCTTTCCTCTCTTCTTTTTTCTACTCTAATTCTTCCTTTTCTTTCACCGCTTTTCATTTCTCTTCTTTCCTACCCGTTTTTCTCTTTTCTCATTTTATTTCTTCTCGCTTCGCCTCATTTCTTCGCATTTGAACACAGGCGGCTAAGATTATTTTGGAGAGCAAAACCAGTCGATAAATTTACGATCATCTTGAAACTTTGAAAGACCAATCCGTGCCTTTGCTGTTATAAATTTAAGGGCTAATTACAACCGCGGTTAATCTGATAAGAGGGTTTTGTCATACAAAGAGCAAAATTAAGGATTGGCGTTGATTTTGCGGTTTGGTTTGGTATAACTAAATTTTGCGTCTTTTATTTTATTTTATGTGCATTACATTTATTTTCCCAAGACATTAATTCCATCTTTTTTGCAACTTCTAGTAAATTTAAGCAGGTTTAATTTAAAAAGTGCTAGTCAGAGACTCATTTTAAGGTAAGACAAGATAACATGTTTTATTTGGTTCAAGTAAGCTTCGAAACACATACGTCGAATAAAACTGAACAAAAGAAACAAAAATATAGGGATAAAATGGTTCTTTTAATTATCTATCTCGATCAATGACAGACGAGCTTGTAGGATTTGATCAGTTTGTGGTTTCGTTATTCTTTTAATTCATAGAAGCAGGTGCATGTATGCACGATTTACTGAAGATCAGCGATTCTGCAGTTAATCTCATAGATTCACATCAAGAGCTAAAGGTGATTTGCTAAATCATTCGAAGTATGGAGGATGAAGGTGGGTTTTATGGGTTTTGAAAGCAATTTATGATAATCTCTTTGGCTGACCTATATAATTTTGTTTGAGCAGATTTGGCCTTATTGACTAAATTCTCACACATAATCGTGGAAGACTGCAGCTTTCCAAATTTGTGTAGCTGACAAATTTGTGATCTTTGTCCTGTGCAAAATGTGGCCACAGTCCACACAAAATTTTAGCTAAAAAGATTAAACACTGAAAACGTTACAATAAAGTACCTTTACATGATAAAACCATGATCTGCTTTTGTAAAGAAGAGTTATAAAGGGCAATATTATTTCAACAGACCAAAATTTAAAGATTGTGGTTTGTCACTTTTTTAATAATGTCAAATTGCTAAATTATTTTCTAAAAATTACATATATGTTTTCATGCTAAGAGTTATGGAAATATTATCTCCAGCGGGAATTTTAGATTTATAAACGTTTTACTAGCAGCTATATAGAAATTAGCCGTCTATACTACCTGTGAATACGTTTAGCATCATGAATGCAATGCGCAAGCAATGGACGAATTGTTAATAAAAAAGTTTCAAAACATTCCGAAAACATGCAGTGAAAATTCTTCCACAGGTTTTTGTCGATGCAGTCATTCAGACTTTGTTTTAGTTTTGAAAATTAACCCAATGTGTACCAAATATATACGTCTAACATAACTGGCTTCTTTTCTGTTTACGACAGGATGTCCTAAACTGTTGCCAGTTTATTCGCATTTGCCAAACTTTCGTCAACAACAAATCCAAGAGAAAAATATACTTATTCAGGTAGGCGTAAACAACTTCAGAACTAGAGGATATGCAGTAGGGAAATTTAAAAAAACAGTGAACCATATAACGTAGTTTTATTACTAATATTGTTGCTTTATGCCGAAATGATCAAACAAGGTCATTATTTTCCTTGCTTAAAAATTTTCCACACTGAGTGCTTTGAACTTAACTGTTTGTGATTTCTTAAGAAATTTACCATCCCAGTGCATTTGCCGCTCGTTTTTAGAGAACGTAAAAAATCTAAAGATTCATTTTAATTCAAAATTTTTAATATAGTTCGAAAGCCAGCTCTATAAGCTTTAATTTGATATATGGGTTTAGGTATCTACGGTTTAAAACTGAGGCACTGTGTCGTTTTGACGCAAAACACCCCTGAAGGTATACGGTAACCTTAAAGGGATTGTTTTCATACAACCTGAGTTTTAAGGGAGCATGGTCCATCACACCCTAGAATGCTCATGCTTTCTGCGCTCACTCGCTCACACCCTCCTGGCCCCTACAAAAATTCCTGCGTACAGGCCTGAATAACATATAACAAAAAACGTCTTCAAGTTTCATAACCAGTTGATCGCTCTACTTACCAGATCACTTATTGCAGCACTTGAAATTCAAAATAATTTTAGTTGGACAATGACACTAATTTACACTGTGGAAATTATTTTAGCAACAATCTACATTTAGTAGCAGAGCTAGAGTCACTGCAGATTTTTTACAATGTTTCGTGTACGTACGGTTGTGTAAAAAGTTTAAAAAACATAAGTTTTGTCCTATTTTCATTTACAAATTAGTGGTTAAGTTTTTTGTGCGACTTCCTATTTTCACTCCTTCTCAGGTTCAAGCACTTAGGGGGACATTTCGTTAAAAGGAAATTAAAATCTCTTGGAGAAGTAAGTGCTAGCAAAATTAAAGAAGTTATTACCGGGAGTTAGGGTAACCGCAAATTAGGCTGAATGCGATTGTTTCGCATTATTAACACGTTTTGTGTATGCGGTATGTGTTGCTAATGAAGGAGAAACTATTTACAAATGGAACGTAATATTGATGATGATGATGATGATGGCAATGGCGATGATGATGATTATGATTATGGTGACGATAATGATGATGATTATGATGATATCAAGAAGATGATTTCTTCAAAACCGCATTATTGGGAACAGCTAGAATCCTGAGAAAGGTGGTGGATATTTGAAGGAAAGAGAAAGAATCGCCTTGGACACTTGATTGCATGTTCCCTTGGGTCAGTAAGACGGCACAAGATCAGCTTGTGAAAAGTTAATAATGATAATAATAACAATAACAATAGCATTAACGATAACTATAACTATAACTATAACGATGATGATGATGATGATGATGATGATGATGATGGTAATAATAATAATAATAATAATGATAATGATAATATTTTTATTATTAATTAATTATTAATAGGTCTGAAGATATTTATTTTACATTTCTACCCTTTAAAGAATCGAAACCTTTTTAAATCGTTTGTATATAGATAGATGTATGTAGATACGAACTTTAAGATATGTTCGGGTTATTTTTACAGCCTTTAGGTTACACGATAGCGCCCTATTGAGCTATGTGCTAAACTAGCATATGAACGTTTACACTGCATCATCATCATCATCATCATCATCATCATCATCATCATCATCATAATAATAATAATAATAATAACTTTGTTTATTAAGTGTCTGATAAAAAACAGCAACTGTGGGCAACTAAATTTTGGCACTAAATAACGCTTTGGCTTTTCCAGACGATTTTCGACGCTAATATTGCGTCAGCGAACGTCTTGGCCTTCATGGCAACAGCAAAGAGACGATAGTGATGGTCTTTTCTATGTAATAATAATGTCTTTATTAAAATATTAACTTGAAAAAATTTCGTAAAATTATTGAAAAACGTGTAATTTTACATAGTTAAGAATCGGAATCACGAGAGACCGCGAAATTTAGTCAGTATTTCTACCTGTTCCCAGTCATCATACGATTTTCCCTCTCTCTTCTCGGCTAATATTCGATCTGTTGTCAACAAATTGGACGAGCTTAACGCAGCCATCTTAACAAACAGAGCGTCAGTTCTTCGCTTCCACTGGACTCATAATTATGGCTTTCCACTTCAAACGTTGTGACTGCTTGCATCTTCCCATTAATCCACATTATTCAACTTATCAATCATACTGTGGTACTAGATTCTGGCAGGAAAGTAAAACAGACAGACAATCTTCGAAAACTTATAATGGCATTTCTACCGTGTTGTATCGTGTTGTATTTAAGTGTCTGATAAAAAACTTGAAGACCAAATCGTTTAACTGTAACACGTGTAGAAATACCATTATAAAGTTTTCGAAGATTGTAGAACGATTTGGTCACGAATTTGCATACCGTCGATATTATAATTATGGCGTTCCACTTACCTCTCACGTTTTGATTGAGTGACTTCCAGGATCGCCTTGTTGATCCACATTACTCATCTTATCGACCATATCGTGGTTTTAGAGCTGGAAGGAAAGTAAAAGAGAAACAATCTTCAAAAACTTCATAATAGAATTTCGACGCGTGTTATAGTTGAACGATTTGGTCTTCAAGTTTTTTATCAGACACTTAAAGTTTTAAAGTCGCTTGATTCCACCATCCTGTCTACTGAAGCACGGAAACACTACCATCGAAGAAGTCTCCTCTTTAAGAAAACTACCTCGGGTCATTTGTCACCTCAGATGCCTGTTGCAAAAATTGGATCCAACGGAGAATCAACTTAGCCAAGGAGGCGTTCACCAAGCTCCGTCCTGTCCTTAAGAATCGCAAAAATGCAGTCAAGATTCGTCTCCCAAAAGCCTTCACCTCGTCTGGTCAACTATTCAGTATGGATGTGATTGCTAGACATTCACGTTAGAGACTCGATGCAAAATCGAAGCTGTGGAGATGTTTTGTAGCAACGGGCTTCGGGGAACTAGCTCATGGAGTTCCGCTTTGGTTTCAGTTATAGTTTCTGTTGGCCCGAAGAGTTCAGACATCAACTTTAACCTCAACCAATGGAATTGAGGATGGGAAGAAAATGGTCTCAATTAGTATGAACACAATAAGTAGGAAATAATTGATGTACACCATGCATATTGTTGTGTTCTTTGAATTCACTCTTCACGAAGCCCTTTCTATCAACTGATACCCTTCAGTGGATTAATACACCGATTTGACAATAATATGTACTCCGTTACATGCATATTCTTCAACTGTGTTAGGATGCCTGTGTATAATACGCAGGGATCCACCCAAAAACAACAACAACAACAAATATATATCCCTAAAACAGCCCGATTTAGATCAATTGGCAAGCTGTTCCCCAACCTTCCCCGTTATATCTAAAGCTATTCTTCTGATAGTTTGTGTGGGGCAGTGGGTGAGCAAGCTAGTTAATACAATACAATACAATACAATGATGGTTCGTCCTTTCATTAGAAAGATGACTATCTCCACTAATTGTTCATCCTATGAGGTTTGGTGGGTGCGAAGGTGGCTGGTGAGGCCAATCTGAGCCCGGAACAT
>JAOCNB020010692.1:0-14046 GCA_026546465.2 Palythoa caribaeorum | reverse complement strand
ACTTTAGTCCGAAACGCTAGTTTCATTTCCTTACTTACGGTGTAAAAGTTAAAAAATCATCAAAAAGTTATTATAAAGTCCATATAGCAATAAAATCTTTTAATGGTGTATATTTTTAATGTGTTCTTTGACAAGCATAATGTTTTTCGTCTCTTACATGTACTAGTATTCAAAACTCTATGTTTCTTGGTAACTAATCAATATTATATATAACTCAACCTCTAACTGGCAGTTGTTTTATTGCTTTCATCTCGTAATAAAAAATTGAAAATTGATCCACCTGCTTGTAGTGTTCAGTTGTAGAACCACTTATGAATTTTGTTCACTCATTCACTCTCGGCACTTTTAACCGAAAAGAGTGCACAAGTTAGCTAAATTCTATTGCTATAACACAGCAATACGTATTTTTGGCCATCCAAAATCGCCATACATTTTCTTATATAGTAATAACAAAAATCTTTATTGATACGTTCAATCCAGCAACTTTTTAAAATCGATCCAAAAGAGTATAATTATCCTTTAAATTGATTAATATTTTAATTTGTTTTCACTCCATTAATACAGCCACTCAAAACCATAATGCCTGTGAAAGATTGATTTCATTGAATTTTGCCATTTACATCTCAATGAACACAGTAAAATGTTAAAACAAATGAGTGTACTAGGACAACACTTTTGGCTTTACATATTAATTGGAACTAACGACTATTTTTTCCTACCCTCCAGGAATATGTTCCGTGCAAGGTAAGTTATTAGGCTTGGACAAAATGGAGATTGAATTTTCTCTTCAGTTCTGTTAAAGATGTGTTACACTAACAGGTAGACATACTCAGTAAGCTAATTAGAGATTTTTGGTCTAAGAAAGTAAAATTTGTATACCAAAATGCCCCTGTAAAACATCTTAACTATTTTCAAAAGCTCTTTTAAATCATCTGATAATTGTAGAAAATATTAGGATAAATAGCGCTCACTGACACCTAAATAGCAAAACTGTTTTTGAAATTTTAGTTATAACAGTATTGAGCTTCAAGAGTAGGTATTATGGTTGGTGCAGTGCATGTTTCATTAAAACCCTTTCAGCCCCAGGCAATTTATCAACATCTAACTTCTCCTTACATATCTCAAACAAAGTGATACAACTGATAATTAGAAATAAGGTATTGATCAAGTGGTCAGGAATAATCTGTTAAAGTTGAAAGGCCAAATTCTCCTAAACTGCTTATATAAAAAGTATGGAGCTCAGTTGGGAGAATTTACCAACACATCATTTGTTGCGCTTGGGTCTTAAAGGGTTAATTAAGATCTCTGCCTTCCAGCTAGCCACAAGGGCACAGGCTTAAACCCTGGCTCAGAACACAAGGTCATGATCAGACTCCCCACAATGGGAAGTCAATGACTCAATCTCAATCTCGACCCACCATTCTGGCTTAATGATGCCAGCCTGGGAGCTTCCGTTGTGGAAAATGGCTCATAAAATCACTTACAAACACATTGCTTACCTGCTTCTAACTTCTGTGCAAAATTTGTAAACAAACAAAATTCACTTACAAATGATGATGTGGCGAAAGAATTTGAGAGCGGTAATTACCATGAGGCTGTTTGGTAATGAGTGCTCATAAATACGGTTTAGTCAATCTTTGCTCATTTTCTGCTTCTTTAAAAGCATTGTTAAGCAGGAACAAAAAGTCACTTAGGTGGTTTTTGCACCGAGCTTTTCAATTGGTCCACAGTTAAACTTCTGATGCAGACTCCATATCAAACAATTGCAATGACACCAGCCACACTGAAACATGATCACAATGAAGGGACTCTGAAATAAGTAAGGCTTTTTAGCTAGCTAGCTAAAACCTTTTACGAGCCTAAGTGGCCCATTGGAGCCCGTGCTTATCTCCGGTTACTGTAGCGTTAAGCAGATGAGAGTCATTGACTCCCCCTGGATGGGACACTAACCCATTGCAGGTTAGCCCCCAGCAGAAGCTGGTACTCATTTTACCGACCTCAGGAGGATGGAAAGCTGAGTCAACTTTGGCGGAAAACGTCAGACAAATGTTCAACACTCGGCTGAGCTGACGTTTAAACCCGGGCTCTTGTGGTTAGAAGGCAGAGATCTTACCATGCACTGCGGCAGCCACGCCGCCTTAGGGCATGCAAAAATAATTAAAGAGATTTTTAGGAATTTTAGGCCCACCAGAATGCCTGGCATTGTTCGTCGTGGTATAGAATAAAGACTGATTAATACTAGATACATAGATAGATTAATTGTTAGGTAGATGGATAAGGAAATTTAGTTAATGATTTTCGTATTTACAGGAACTAACCTTGCCCTTAACCAACCCACAAGCAGCTCCAGTGTTTACAACAAGGATGGCAGACCAGAAAATGCTGTTGATGGTAACACCATGGGAGATTATGGAGCGAGAACATGTTTCCATAGTAAGGATGAGAACAAGCCTTGGTGGAGAGTAGACCTGGGCTCCAGTAGGGTAGTTGCAAGGGTTGACATTTACAATCGCGTTAACTGCTGCCTTGATCGATTGAGCAACTTCGAAATTCGAGTCGGTGAGTGTTTTAAACTAATAGGTCAGCGTTGGGTTGTTCAGAGGCTGGTTAACGTTAACTCTGTGTTAAAACAAAATTAAGATCTTCTCTTAAGGCCCTGTTACAGTGCACATTTTTCTAGAAAACTGAGCAGTGTAACATGGGCTATCTCGCAATTTTTTTGTTGTGCAAAGCATTGCACGAAGTAGAACTCAAGTCTACTTTTCGCAACGGATTACAGTAACAGGCAACACCATTGCACAGTGTATCACCCCTTCAGCAACATTTCTTGCACTTTTACGGCAGTTTTTTCCAAGAGTGCTTGCGCACACTTCTTGTTTCATTCCAAGGAGCTCTGGGTACGGCCAAAACTATTGCAAGTTGCTGTGATCACGTTGTAGTGTAACCCCCAATCTCGGCAACTTGCAACGCTATATTTCCAAGTATTGCGAGACAAGTTGCTGAGAAAATTGCACAGTGTAACAGGGCCTTTAACTAGGAAAGATTAATTTACAGTTCCTGTAAAAAGTGTTCTGTTCTAAAAAAAAGTTATTAATCTCCAAATTACACATCAGTCTAAACAAAGATAAAAAGAAGACCATGCATTAAAAATTTAACTGTGAGTTAATACCAATGAATGATAATGATAACAGTAATGGTAGTAATAATAGTACGCGTAAAAATAAAGGAATGGGATCAGTAAAGTTCAGCAATGTTATTCGTAATTATTATAATGATGATAATCTATCAAATTTTTACTTTTATTATTTCTTTTAGGTGACAGTACAGATTATGAGTCAAACCCTGTTTGTCAATCAGGCCTGGACTTCTCACTTCTTACCTCTGGCGGAGTTTTGTGTACTCAACAACTGTATGGTAGATATGTCAGTATCAACCTAATGGGCTACGGGGAGCTCATAATGTGTGAGGTAGAGGTGTACGCCAGCAAATGGGTAATGTATTTTATCATGCTATAATTATTGTCAACAAAATGTGTTGTGTTTGAGTAAATGGTCACAAGGTAACTTTAATGCGATGTCAGTAGTTCTGTCACTTCATTGAACTGGTCTCAGTAGAAGCTGATGGTGCCACACTTTTCCCTTATTCTCTGTCAGTCCTGGGCCAAACGTCGAACTTCACATGTGCCGAATCTAATGCTAATGAGCAAATTCTATTATTCCTTTTTTTCATACTTTGCGTTGTAAATAGTTAGCATTAGAATAATAGTTGGATTGTTTTTTTATTATATTGTGAATAGCAACTTTTCAATTGTAAATATTGCGTATAATTCAGCCCTCAGGCTGCAATGTAATTTCAATAAACTATCTATCCTATCCTATCCTATTCTACCTCATTTGCATTACATTCGGCACATGTGAAGTTTGATGTTTGGCCCGGGCCTCCGTGCAGCTAGGGCCTCGGGCCCGGGCCTCTGGGCAGCTAGTTAAAGCTAAGGTCCTGTCCACACTAATTTGTTTTCATTTGAAAATGTATACTTTTTTATCTGTTTTTTCCTTCTGTCCACACTAATAAGATGAAAAACAAAGGTGCATGTCACCGAAAACGTAGGCTTTCAAAAACACTCTCCAGGTTGAAGGTTTTTGAAAACAGAGGTGTAGCGTTTTAGTGTGGACAGACGAAAATAAAGGTTTTCGAAAATGATCTCCGAGGTGAAGGCTTTTGAAAACGGAGACCTGTGTAGCATCTTAGTGTGGACGGGCAAAACGAAGGTTTTCGAAAACGTTCTCCAGGGTGAAGGTTTTTTAAAATGGAGGTAACTAGCATCTGAGTGTGGATTGACGAAAACAGGTTTTCGAAAACGCTTATGTCACTGCTCACCTCGAAAATACGCTTGAGCAAAGCCTGGTGATGAAAACAGACGTTTTCTTAACCGATTTCGTGGCCTGGTGTGAATGCAAAGTTTTTATACATTTTTGATAAAATGAAAACGAAAGTTTAGGAAAACTATTAGTGTGGCCAGGGCCTAATATAAAGCTACACGGGTCAGAGAAAAGTTGAAATTCATAGATGTTGAGAACTACTGAGAATCAAACTGGAGCCTCTAGCTTGATTTGAAAAAACTCTTTGTGCTTGACGTCTTAAAATCCAAGGCTTAGCCCATGTATGTTCTCTTTTCCTTCCTCTGCAAAAGTAATAAAAACAACATAATGTCTTCATATTCATTATCGTTGTCTGATGATGATGATGATGTCTGGAATTTAATTCAACTTGTTGGACGTTGTTGCGTATCGTTTGAAACTGGTCAAACTTTTGCTGCAACAAGTCCCAACAATTGAATTATTCTGTGATCAGTGCATCATAGCGGCAGCATGTTGTGCCTATTTGCAAGGAACTCACAACAATGTTGGTCTCGTGCAAACGTCTGCGCATGCGTGTTGCAATCTTTACTGTACCAGAATGCATCGCTTCTCTAGATGACTGCCAACAATGTTATAATTAGGAGTTGATGCGTTCGTTTGCATTATATAAACCACAATGTCTTATAAGGTTTTGTGCCACAAAAAAATATTGAATCTAAACACATGTAACAATATAACAATTTTACAGTGTGTAAACAAAACCAATCAGTGATTTTTTTGGATTTTCATGACATCTTCCACCTCTGCATGCATTTGACAGTTGCTTTACATCGTGGTATATGTTTGCCCAGTTCTTGAAAATTAATTTTTGTTATAAAACATATTAAAACAGGTTTAAAAAATACTTTGAAATAACAGAAGTTTGCATCTTCCAACAACTGGAATTTAAATGAGTTTAATAAGGTGAAAGAAATACCAAAAAAGACGGAACTATTATGGGACTTGTACGCCATTCATTAGCAAAAGAGAATGAATGTCGTTTGCTAGAAGACATAATTCATTTCCTAAAGTGGTTGAAATTCCTGTAAGAGACTGTTGCTTCTATAATATAAGAATAATACATAGAAGAAATGTTGTGCTTACACAAGCTTCTTTTTCTCAGAAGAAGAACCTTCTGAGTTCCTAACGGGAATCGAACCCATGACCCTCTGATTACCGGTCAGACGCTCTACCCACTGATATACAGCAACTCACGTAGGGAACGGGTCATTTAAGTTGGTTCTTATAGATCGAACAACGGGTATATGTCCTGCTAACTGCTAGGCTCAATATATCCCCACGTTGATAATTATATTGGTAGTAGTAGTAATTGTAGCTCGGAAATAAGTATAGAAGATATGTTTTGCTTACACGAGCTTCTTTTTCTCAGAAGAAAAAACTTCTGAGTCCCTAACGGGAATCGAACCCAAGACCCTCTGATTACCGGTCAGACGCTCTACCCACTGAGCTACAGGAACTCACGTAGGGAACGGGTCACTTAACTTGGTTCTTATAGATGGATGCTTCGCTGGTATATATAATAAAACATTTGTATTATTTTAATATCGATGGACAGCGGCTTTATGAATATCTACCGCCTCGTGCCCTGGCTCTTGGTAAACATTCTGCCACTATCCACCAAAACTGAAATAAAATGTCGTAATTGTCAGTATGCAATCTATCTGTATCCATCACCGAGATCCCAGTTCATTAAAAGCGGAATAATGAAGCGAGACAAGTGAGCAAAATGTTAGAAGCACGAAAACATATTTTTCTATTTGACGAATATTATAAAAAGATATCGGCACAATTTACAGCGCCTTTATCAGGGTTTTTGGGCTGCTATGAGTAAATTTATGCTTATGCAAAATCACGTGAAATTTTTTTAAGTTTCGCTTTCGTGTACGTAATTTCTAACTTGTGATGTTAACAATCTATTTTAGAAAAGTGTGGCCATCAAGATTCGAAGAAAGAGTACGCCTTACACACTGTATATTTATTTAAGTCTGTACAACACGAACTATATATATGTTGCTGAAATTAAAAGTTAGAAAACAGTTACTGCATGTTCATCAGTAGGATTCCTAAACTGTGTGGTTTTGGGGGATGGGAACAGAACGTAAAAGAAATTCACACACTACTTCCCTTTAAATAACTTTTAATTTCTGATAGAAAATGCAACTTATCGCAGCAGTTGAAACTCAATTTTCTTACAAATTCAAGCTTTTGTCTCTGCGAATCTTTATTTCATAAAGGTTTTCATTGCAACTAAATACTTGACAATGGTTGTGAAGGTAGTACGTACAATACTAAAATACTTCTCACTAAATTAAACAGCCGCAATACACCAAAACGACAGCATTGTTCATTGTAATATTTTCGTTTGAAAAAAGTACAAATACTAAAGGAAAGAATGAAATATTTATGGAATGGCAGCGTCCTCGTGGAAAAGTAAAGGATACCAATAACGAAACTAGGTTTCCATGGTAATATATAATCCATGGTTTATAAAATCTTACCTTGGTAATTTTATAAATAAATTTCAATTCTTTACCGCACAAATAGCAAAGTTCTACGACTCGAAAAAAGAAAGGTCGCTGATAACCTAAAACTAAGGATTTGAGTACGTACATATTAACTTTTGAATCAGTATCTTTTAATACTACACATGAAAACCATGGCAACAATTCTCGCATAATCAGCCGGGTACCTTTTGCCATCAAAATACATACCGCACAAGTAACGACCTTTTTCCCTAGACAACTCCTCTTATCTCAGTAATTTTCTGGTTAACTTTTAAAAGCTTATTTCTATTACTTGTCAACCAAAACAAAAGAATCCTCGTTCACTATAATTTATTCTCTTCTAGTGTTTTAAAAGCTAACTAGACAATTTAGGAAATTAGTATTATCTATTTTACGTAGCATACCATGCATGCATTCATTTTGCCTAAGAGAGAGTCCAAGAAATATTCTTCCTCGGTCTCAAATGGTTAATGTGAAAAATATACGAAGATGTTGAAAATTAATTGACTTTCTTTGTTCCCAATATTCCCTTCTCGCAGTTAAGGCGCAATAAATGAGGTACTGCGAGTGCTTCAAAGATGCACAGTTATAACCTGTGTCTTGCATTGCTGCTCTCTGGTTTGTTTGTGTTTTCGCGTGGGCATCAGATCCAGCAAAACACACCACATGCAAATACATTCCACAGTTCCAACTATGATGGATCATACCTGATCGGGTAAAATCGTCAATATTTTTCACCGAAAAACGAATCAGGATGTGAATTTAAATAACGGAAACCGTTCCCCCAGGGAAGAGCAGTGACGGTGGTTGCCTTCCACTTTTCTACAAAATCTCAACAATTACTTTTAAACTCAAAATCTGGTCCAACAGGACGTGGCAGAGCATCTCAGTTCAGTTTCACGTATCCGGCTTGCTTCGCGATTATTTTATTTCTCAGATTCTTAAAGTTAGTTGACTAAAAAGGAACAAAATCGTTCCCAAATCTCTAAGAACCAGCTGCTTTTTAGTTTTGCTTATAGGAAGTGTCCATACAGTGCTGAGTATTACTGGCGACAACGAAGAGACCCGAAGTCATAATACCGGCATTAGACATAACTACCCAAATACTGATGCGGCCTCAGCTTTCGCCGAAGTACGAGCGATGAACTTCGTCAATCTTTTTCACCCACTCAATTGCATACCCCGTGTTGTCCTCCAGATAGTAAGTGCGATGTGGCTGTGAAAACAAGAGCGGCAATCAGAAAAAAAATTTTTAACAAGTCTGCAGTACAACACCTTCCCCAACCCTTATCACCCACTACCATGATCCAAGGTTGTCCCTACATTTTAAATTGATGGAATATTTGAAAAAAAAGTTGAAATCCGACCCGAGAGGGAGGGAGAAAGGATGGATGGATGGATGGGAGGAATGAAGTAAATTAAAAATGGAGAAAGAAAGAAAGAAACAAACAAAAAAAGAAACGGAAAAAAATAAACGAAAAAAAAGAAAGAAAAAAAGAAAGAACAAAAGCGAGAAAGAACGACAAAAAAGAAAGAGAGAGAAAAAAAGAAAGAAAGACAGGAAAAACAAACAAACAAACAAAGGAAACAAAGCGAGAAGGTAACAAAGAAAGAAGGAAGGAAGGAAGGAAGGAAGGAAGGAAGGAAGGAAGGAAGGAAGGAAGGGAGAGACAAAGAGTTGGTTCGATAAATTACAACGATTCCAAAAAGTACACTGACCAGTGCACTGCTGCCAATTACTGAAGACGAAAACATAACTCTAACAACAGCACCAAGATAATTGTGTCGTAAAGCTAATGCCCCGTTCTACCCAAACTCTTTCAAAATATCCAAAGGCTTTGAGCTATCTACAAGTTTAGAGACTATTTGGACACTTACAAGGGTTCGTTTGTCACCACTGTCAGCAAAGATGAAGCATTTTGTGAAAGGTTATGAATTTAGTGGAAAACGTGTTTGTGAATCTAGAATGGAATGTTTACCTTAGACGACTTACGTGTTATATGACCTTACCGTGTGAACAAAAAATATTTTGAAATTTTTTGCTTCCGGTCTCAAATCTTTCGTCCTGAAAAAAAAGATTTATTGGTGTACTAATATCAATACTGAAACCGATACTGATACTGGTATTAACACTAATACGAATACTTACTGCTACTGATACTGGTACAGTTACTAGTACTGTATGCCCTGGTACTGATACTGGTACTGGCACTGATACTGGTATAAAGGTAATGATAATGGTACTGATACTGGTACTGGTAGTGGCACTGATACTGGTACTGGTACTGGCACTGATACTAGTATAGTGGTAATGGTACTGGTACTGGTACTGATACTGGTATATAGTGGTAATGATAATAGTACTGATACTGGTACTCGTATACTGGTACTGACACTAATGTTGACACTGCCACTAACACTAACAATAAATGAGCCATTGATTGCTGCTAATACAACTGTCATTTTCAACTCAATTTGAATAGTGATTTTCAACTGAAGGACGTCTTTTGACCGATTTCTTGATGAATTTTGATAGTCAAACGATCAAAATATGCTAGAATACTTAATTTCTGATTTTTAAAATGAACATTTACTGAATCTTTTTCAAACCAAACAAAACAAATGGTCATTTTACAGGGTTTTGCTTTCTGTTTCAAAATTAATAAAGAAAGATAAACAAGATTTTACCATCTGGTTGTTCAAAAGTTAAAAATTAATAACGCCATTTACTTCTACTCTTCAAGACAAGCATGTTGCATCGACACTCAGCTGGTTGAAATATTGGTTTTCTTTATGTGAAATCCAGTATCAACAGTACTAGTACAAGGGTTGACAGAACCTTTTTATCTCTGTAAAAAAGGTGTTTGCAATGACCCATTGCATATCATGTAATGATTACACTTTTTCTTTGTCTGGATCAAATTTTTTATCGTATTCAGGTGAAGTTACAGACAACTGAAAGGAAAACTCACAACAGATCATCATAAGATAGAATAATTGTAAGTTTTTTTATTTTCATATGGAGGTACAGAGGTACGTTAAATACCTTAACCCTGACTGGTATCAAAATAAACAAACTTTATTAACTTCCTGACACTTGTAACCTCTTGTTATCTGATCGGTAAATATTAGAAAAGTAAACAACAAGGCAAAAAACGATGAAATGGTGAAAAATCAATACAAAACTATGGTGAAATTTTGGAAGCGAGTTTGTTGAAATTTTGAAGATTATAAATAGATTTACACACCATGGAATCTCTCCCTTTAAAACCATGGCAACCGGATCAACATAATAGAGATGTGGTCCTTCTGTTAGTATCAACTGCCGTCGCCGTGCAAAAAGGCCCTAAGGTAAAAAATGGAATATAACTTTTACAGAAGAAGACTATAACTTTGGACCCCAATAGGGAGTCGTGGATGACAGGGTAAGTTGGGGCCACAGGCAACTCACTACTCCACTAAGGAGGTTTAAACACTGACTACAAACGTACCATCAAGACCAACAATGACAAGAAAAACATACCATCAAAACCAACAATGACTAGAAACATACCACCAAGACCAACAATGACTACAAACATACCACCACCACCATTAACAACAATAATTTACAAACATACCACCAAGACCAATACCGAATAAAAAACATACCACCAAGACCAACACTGAATACAAACATACCATCAAACACCAACACTGACTAAAAACATACCACCAAGACCAACAGTGACTAAAAACGTACCACCAAGACCAATACTGACTACAAACATACCACCAACACCAACACTGACTACAAACATACCACCAAGACCAACACTGACTACAAACATACCACCAACACCAACACTGACTAGACACATACCACCAACACCAACACTGGCTAAAAACATACCACCAACACTGATCACAAACATACCACCAACACCAACACTGAGTACAAGCATACCACCAACACCAACACTGACTACAAACATACCACCAACACCAACACTGACTACAAACGTACCACCAACACCAACACTGACTACAAACATACCACCAACACCAACACTGACTACAAACATACCACCAACACCAACACTGACTACAAACATACAATCAAACACCAACACTGACTACAAACATACCACCAAGACCAACACTGACTACAAACATACCACCACTACCAACACTGACTACAAATATACCACCACCACCAACACTGACTACAAACATACCACCAATACCAACACTGACTAGAAACGTACCACCAAGACCAACACTGACTAAAAACGTACTACCAAACACCAACACTGACTACAAACATAAACACATTGGTACAAACGAATTGGTACAAATGCGGCCTAATACTGCTGCAATTTCACTCTGGCATAAAAGGTAAGATCTTACTTTTCGCTTTTCAATGACTCCTGTCTTCAGTATTAAGTTGTTCTCCACAAACTGATGCCTGGTAAAACAAAATATAGATCAGCAGGGCTTTTCTTTTGAAGCGAGCGACCGTTCTTGCTCACCATCGTTTACACAAAATTGACCTGAGAAAAGAGATAAACGATTTAGCTACGTTACTTTCTTATGATTTGTCTAAAATATTTATATCCAAGCAACTTTCACAATAATGTCAATTTTCAGACAAAGCGAGATCGTACTTTCTTTTTGGAGGGTGTCTCTTATCGGCGGCCTATGTCATTGACATCTTAAGTTATCATCTTTGTTATTTTTTCCTACATGCTTTCACACTTACTAATACAACTATAAGTAGTTTACTTTTGTATAAAGAATGTGAGAATGAAATATATACAGGGAACCTTTGAGATGTGCAATGAAATTAATATATTTTTAATGACAAAGACAATGACAATGGTTTATTAGGTACATTTAAGGACTATATTTTCTAATTTACACAAAGAGACAAAAGTTATTTTCAGTACAGTCTAGCTGAAAATAACCAAAAGGGCTAAACAGGTCAGCTAGCTAAAATGTAGTAAAACTTCATTTTTGGTCAAAGTCTAATAATTTATATGAAAATGAGAAAGGAAAAAAGGAAAAAGAAAAAAGGAAGGCTTCTTTCTTGTAAATGGTGGTTGAAACAATCCCTCTTTTAGCTCCCCTAACCCCCGTATTCCTAGGAATATCTCCGGTGTTGAAATTCTCATGTAAATGTTGTAACGTCTTTTAGGCGTTAACATCTGGTTAATATAGACGCCATCATCATCACCATCTTCCTTTATGTTTGTGTCCTAACAGGTGCAAGAGCGTCAGAATTCAGAAGCATTGATCAAGGCGCAACTTGAAGCTGTTACTCAACAAGGAGAGGAATTGAAGGTAACTAAAATTATTAAAGGTAAATTGTAAAACTAGTCATAGTGTCTTCCATTAACTCTTGATTATTAAGTGTGTGTGATGATTTGTACAATATAGGATGGGAAAGTTGGTATTTGAGAGGAAAGGGAAAATTTTCCTACTCGATGTTAGGTAGCTAGTTACCCCATTCAA
The DNA here is from genome assembly GCA_026546465.2 of Palythoa caribaeorum. Lineage (NCBI taxonomy): Eukaryota > Metazoa > Cnidaria > Anthozoa > Zoantharia > Sphenopidae > Palythoa > Palythoa caribaeorum. Next base: position 1,631 of record JAOCNB020010692.1, on the reverse strand, counting down.
AAATTATTAAAAATTGTGCATCATGTTCGACTTTGAGACATCGAAATGTATTGGACATAATTTTTGTTAATTAGCGTGTACATTCCCCGTGGTAATGAACCAAGATCGCTAAAATGTCTCAAAAATGTCGCTAGTTCAGAGAGTTGCTTGACCAAAATCAAAAATCTTTTGGCAGAAGTACTTCAAAGTATTTGGTAGATAATTTAAGGCAGAAAAATAATTGTTAAGTGACCTATTGTTAGTCGTAGATCCCAATGTTGGTTATCTTTCTTGATGTTTTTTTTTAAAAAAAATAAATATTTTGTATAACATATATACTTCAAAAAGTCTAATTCTTATTGCAGGTCGAAATTTCCGACTTGCTGGCAGACAAACAGAATCTACAGCAACAGGTAAGAATCAAAATATATTCACTTTCACGGCATTTTTATTTGTTGCTCCTTACTCAAAGAGATAACCCTTTCTTATAAGAAAGTGGCCAAAGAAGGTGAGAAGAAAACAGATTCGAGCAATTAAATAGAATTTGGTTGGGTTTGACGTTACTTGATATCTTTTATGGCATTTCTTCCTGTCAGATCCTGTGGCTTAGATGAACTTTTTTCTAAAAATTCTAGTGAATCTCCTCCAAAGTTTCATTGCTTAATGTTGTTTACCCCCAGCTGCGGTCCATGGCAGAAAGCAACAAGAGAAACGTAGAAAACCTCGAAGTAAAACTTGCTAAAGTTAAAGCAGAATGTGAAGGATCAAAAGTTGCCCATGAAGCAACGTTGGCTGAGTTTGAAAGTTATAAGGTGAGAACTTTTCAACCTACCTATACCTTCCTACCAAGCTAACTCTACCTTCTTACCAGACTACCTCTACCTTTCTTATCTAGCTCTACCTTCTTATGAGCCTAACTCTAGCTTCCTCCTAACCAACCTCTGCCTTCCTACCAACCTATCTTTACCTTCCTACCAACCGACCTCTACCTTCCTACTAATATAGCATACCTTCCTACCAGTGTACATCTACTTATTACATGTCCACCTCAAAAATCCTACCGACCTACCTATATCTTCCTTCCAAGGTACCCTGCCTTCCTACCAACCTACGTTTGCCTTCCTGCCTACCTACCTCGACATTCCTACCAACCTATTTCCCCCTTCCTAACAACCTACCTCCGCCTTCCTACCTACCTACTTACCTACCTACCTTCTTACCCATACCTTCCTACCAACCTCACCCTATCCTCGTAAACCTACCTCTATTTTCGTACCTTTATCTTTCTATTAAACTATCTCCTTACCAACTTATTTGTATCTTCCTACCACCTTAGCTCAACCTTCCTACCAACCCATATCTATCTTCCTACCAACTTGTCTCTATTTTCCTACCAATCTAGCTCAACCTTCCTACCAACTTATTTCTATTTTCCTACCAACCTACCTCAACCTTCCTACCAACCTACCTCAACCTTCCTACCAACCTACTTCAGCCTTCCTACCAACCTACCTCAACCTTCCTACCAATCTACCTCAACCTTCCTACCAAACTACCTACCAACCTACCTCAACCTTCCTACCAACCTACCTCAACCTTCCTACCAACCTACCTCAACCTTCCTACCAACCTACTTCAGCCTTCCTACCAAC
>JAOCNB020010587.1:0-14047 GCA_026546465.2 Palythoa caribaeorum | reverse complement strand
GTCGAAACGTCGTCCACAGTACTGACATGTTATCGCTAAATTTTATAGTTAAATTGTTTAACAAGAATCGTCTTATCTAAATATTAAAAAACTTCGAAATTAATTAGTTCAGGTGTTGGGAACATCCTTATTTCTACTTAAATGTAGAAAATTGCTCCCAAAAAGAATTCTATTTAAGCCTGAAAAGCGTACGATATCTTAACATACTTTTGAGTGAAACAAGATAAATATCTAAATTTTCCATTGCAAACATTTATAACGACAAAGTAGATATAAAGGCCGGTACTTGTGACTGAACCAAAATCACTTGTTTGCTGTGCTTCTTGTGCCGCAGAAAAGCAAAAGTAGAAATAAAAACTTTAATTTATGCCGCATTTACATTTACAAAATTTGATAATAAGTTATTTACCAGGAACCTTTCTATTTTACCTAATGTATCTGCAACATAAACTGATTAGTATTTAAACAGTTTTCAATACGAAGTAGCAAGAAATGAAGAATCTTGTTCCCACAGTAAACCTTCAAGAATTTCTCAAAATGTTACTATTTATGGCAACTCTTTTACCAAAATATTTCAAATTTACTCATTTGAAGACTTTATTGATTAGTTAGTATTGAAAACATTTTCTGATACATTATGACGTAACGTCCCTGTGGTCCAAAGTGCAATCAGTCAAAGGCCAAAGTATCAGATTAAGAAACATTGGATATTGATCGGCTTCCATTTATAAATTAGAATACATGCAAGCTCGCAATTTCTATTTAACAATTAGATTATGAGCTCGAGATTTCTATCGCGTAATAGTCGAGATCGAATAATCTAATTGTTTTAATAGAAATCTACTAGTCGTTCAAAAAAAAGGCTGTATATTATCCAAATCGTCTTCACTCACACTTCGAAACCTCGAAGGAGCGGCCACCATTTTGTTGACAATCGCTACCCACAATCTATCACCAAATAGATAGTGGGTAGGGTAGCCAATCAGAGAACAGCATTTCTAATAGTACGCTAGTAGATTTATACTAACAGCTGATAGATTGACAGTTACACTTTTTTTATAAGAACCAGTAAATTTTGCTGAGGCACGATGTTCTTAATTTTTTGGCAATTTCAGCCTCAATTTGTTCTTAATTTGTTCTTACTTCTGTGAGCTTTTTTTAATGAAGAAAAAACAAAATAAAAGTTTTCAAACAAGGTATTGGAAAATAAAACGCCTTACGCCACACATGTATTGTACGGCTGAATTTAAAGGCGAACTACCTTCATTGTTTGTTGAGCAGTCTTTACAGTGAATCTTTTTATGTTTTATGCTGTATTGTTAAGTCTAGTTATCAAGCCTCATCCTTAGCTTGTGCTTAAATTGCTCCTAAATTTTTGAAAATTTGAGTCTCGTTGTTCTTACAAAAAAAGCGTGTATTCTATCAACTGCCGATAGAAATTAAGAGCAAGTATTGTAATCATTGTTTTAGTGGAAATCTCTGAGAATAAACAGAAGAACAACGATTTTTGATAAATAAAGTTTTAATTCATTCAAACAGTTTCTGTTCATGATAAAAAGTTTTCGCGTCTGTTGATTGAAACTTGTTAAATTAATGCTTCAAATCAAATTTTTTCTTACCATTTTTTACATCATGTTTTTACACCATATTGTGTTGCTGCCTTTGTTTTATCTGGAACTGTTTTGTTAATTAGAAGATTCAAATCGTCTTTACAAACAACTGAAAATCGGGAACTGTATTAGAAGACGCCATATTGGATCTCACAGGCAGTATCTATCCCCTGATACATAAAGAGTATGGTAGCCAATCAGATTACAGCATTTGCGATATAGATAGTGACTAGATTTCTACTAATTTATTTTATTAATTGATTGGAAAGAGTATTTATGTCCCCTCAAACACTGTTTCCCTAAAGCTTAAGCTCATGAAAATAGACCAATACACTTAGATCAACAAATATCTTATGATTTTTATTTTTTAAAAAGACTCGAACTCATGTTTAATTTTTTAATACTGGTGGAAGTGTATTTAATATTTTGACCTCCACTATGTAGACACTAGCTTTTAAATAATCTCTGAACAGAAATTGATAAAATTGTTTTAAGCTGCATACGGATTTCGTTTTGATTCTCATCGGAGGCGCTGAAGACTAGCCTAGAAACACCCCTGTCCACGTCCCCGTGGGGGGATGGGTTCTTAGTTCAGGATCTGGATGGGGGTACCCCAATATCAGTTCAGGATCGGCAAAAAATTATCAACTATCAGCTAAAATTCTGGCCAAATATTAGTTATCAGGTAGAATTCTTCAATATCAGTTATCAGATGCCTTCTAAGGTTCTGGTTAGTAGTGTTGTTCACGCGGGAACAATGTCGGTCGAAAATATTTTCTTAGCCCTCTCGATAAAAACTATAAACGACTTTTGCAACGCCTCACAAGGCCACCTTCGCGCTTTATGTTTATTTTGCTAATTAGAAGCAGCAAATTTAAAGTTGCTCGTCACATGTCTTCTTTCATCTTTTTTACCTGCGATTATCCGTCGATACGATATATGGCAAGCTAGCTCCCAATCTTGCAGCGGCCATGAATATAGATGAAACGATATCGAAACTGATGCCGAAGATAACAGTAAGTATGATAAAAAGTACTGAATGTCAAACCGCATTTTTTGTTTTATTCTCCCTTGGAACTGGAAGCTACTTTAAATATCAGCTATCAGTAGAAAGTTAAATTATCAACTATCATCAAAACTGATTTCGTTAATTATCAGTTATTTGTTAAATGTTTTGGCAAATCTCAGCTATCAGTTAACATTAACGCCATCAAGTCCCTCTTAGTTAGATCAAAGGCACCTCTAATGAGCTCGTGGAGTAAGTCGGGGATCTGATATTGCAAATTATGTGGTTTTAAATTCCATAAACATGGCGTATCGAGTTCGACTATCTGTGAATACTTTAAGCGCTTTGTTAAGTTTGCAACGACATAATTCGAATAGATGCGCATATATTTCAATCCTCCAAGTTTGTACATACAAGTATATCTTAACTAAATGGTACAAAAATAATATAGTAATCAAAACAATACCACAATGCTGTTAAGAACTGAAAAGTGTGGGAGCGTAACGACAAAGTAGTCTGCTGAGCAGTCCAGTATTATAAACAAAGTCAAAGTGATCACAGCTATATTGATTACGCTTCTTATTAATAGCCGAATAAGAGGATTATGAGCGACCTTTTAACGATTGCATGAATGCGCCTGACTTACTTGAGACAATCGAAAATCGAGAGCAAAATTTTTTTTGTTTACGCCATGAAATCCTGACTCCCTAACCACCGCTATAGCTCTCCACGAGCTAAAAATGACTGGGAATGTGCCAGTTAAGCCTCCAAATTTGCATCCCGTTCTAAAAAAAGTGTTGGATCCCCGAGTTCTAAAAACAACCTCAATACGACGCCCCATTCTAGACAAAATGCATCTCTGTCAAAAATAAATCCGTTTTTGAAGGACGCTGTCAAAAAGTAACAAAGGAAATTTTCTAGTCACCAAGAATGTTTCAGTCTCCTTGTTGGTCATTCTAATGACATTTGGAGCATTTGCATTCATAAATGATTTCTATCATTTTATCTATCCTGTGAGCAGATTTGCGTCCTGGACAGTTTAATGACACTACCGTCCATGTTGAAAACGAAGGTTTACAGCAGTTGCATCGCTGCATATCCTTTATGGCGTTGTCTGCATCAGCTGGTGGCAGTATACCTGTTATTTCGACAAGAAATAAGGACAAGATCAGATAATGACGACCAAGTGATTCACTGACTGATTGACTAACTGATTGACTGACTGATTGGCTGACTAGCTGACTGACTGACTGACTAACTGACTGATTGACTGACTGATTGACTGGCTGATTGGCTGACTGATTGACTGGCTGATTGGCTGGCTGGCTGACTGACTGATTGACTGACTGATTGACTGGCTGATTGGCTGACTGATTGACTGACTGATTGACTGGCTGGCTGGCTGACTGACTGACTAACTGGCTGATTGACTGGCTGATTGGCTGACTGATTGACTGGCTGACTGATTGACTGGCTGATTGGCTGGCTGGCTGACTGACTGACTAACTGACTGATTGGCTGACTGATTGACTGGCTGATTGGCTGGCTGATTGGCTGACTGATTGATTGACTGGCTGGCTGACTGACTGACTAACTGACTGATTGACTGACTGATTGACTGGCTGATTGGCTGACTGGCTGATTGACTGGCTAACCGACTGACTGGCTGATTGACTGACTGGCTGGCTGGCTGATTGACTGGCTGACTGGCTGACTGATTGATTGACTGGCTGATTGGCTGACTGATTGATTGACTGACTGGCTGATTGGTTGACTGATTGACTGACTGGCTGACTGACTGACTTACTACCAACTTAGTTACTGAAGTATAAATCTTCAGCTTGGAAATAACTATAGATGAAATACTCGAGTTGACACAAGTTTGTTTTTCTCAAAAGAAAAAACTTCTGAGTCCCTAACGGGAGTCGAACCCAAGACCCCCTGGTACTGATTACCGGTCAGACGCTCTATCCACTGAGCTACAGGAACTCACTTAGGGAACGGGTCACTTATCTTGGTTTTTATAAATGGAACATTGGGTATATGTCCTGGTAACTGCTAGCCTCGATATATCCATACGTTGATAAATTAGTAATTGAAATATAAATCTTCAGCTTGAAAATAACTATGGAAGAAATATTTCGGGCGACACAAGCTTCTTTCTCACTACCCACTTGTTGTTATTATTTTTCCTCTTCTTCTTCTTCTTCTCCTCCTCTTCTCCTCCTCCTCCTCGTCCTCCTCCTCCTCCTCCTTCTTACTATTATTATTATACCATTCTTCTTCTCTTTTTTTTATTATCTTATTATGTTAATCCTTTACGACAATTTAAGGTCATACCTGGCATGTAATAAGAGCTGCATTTACCAATACAGGCCTTGTTCTTGATCGTCTTCATCTCACAGCCTTTGATGTCTATTTCTTGGGTAATTTCAATGGGGCGACAAAAACTGTTTTCATACCAGATTGTTTTAAACCCATCTTTTCGAGCTTTAGAACTCGCTTTTTTGAGTTTTTTTCTTACAAAGAAGCCAGGTCTTCGAGCAATAGCCGTGATCAGCAAACAAAACAGGCACAGTACGTAGTACAACTTGCTGAAATTCATGTTTGTGAATTTACGGTGATATTTCTGTCTGGAAACAAATAAAATGATAGGTTGAAATGTAATCCTCCAACAAACAATAAAAAAGTAAACACAAAAATAAAAATAAAAACTGAACTGATGAAAAAATAAATACAAATGACAGAAGGGAGGTTGTATTGCACCTTTCAAAAATTATACCCAAGGTAGAGCCGTAAAAAAATATTAGTCAAAAACGCTATTTTATTAAAGTGATATGCAAATATGGCATCGCTTCATCGTAATCGGCATGGTTCTATTCAAAACCATCTATTTGCAACGAAACACATTACTTGCTTTTACTGTGACGTCATTAGTTTGCAGGCTAGAGCTTTTCCCGCCATTTCTCAACCAATGAGAAATGGCTTTAAAGTTACGGTACAGTTTGAGAGATATTTTCACTTATCAATCCGAAACTACTTTACTATGCGTATCCCTAAACCAATGTATCACTGGAAAACTAATAAGTTCTTTAAAAGATAGGTTAAATCACTTTTCGGTTATTTCTTTATCAGAAAAAATGAGCGCTTTGTTTGTAACCAATTTTTTTTCCTTAGTGAGTTCCAAATCCGTTTGATTGTAAGTTAAACTATTCTTTGTTATTATTTTTTTCTCTTCACAATTTGATTGTCAAAACGGTGTCAGAAATTTTTGATAACCTTTTAACTCACGTTTTATAGCTAAGCTAAATCCTTTTACGAGCCAAGTGGCCCATTGGAGCCGGTGCTTATCTCCGATTTCTGTAGTGTTTAGCGGATAAGTGTCATTGACTCCCCCTGGACGGGACACTAATCCATCGCAGATTAGCCCCCAGCAGAAGCTGGTACTCATTTTACAGACCTCGGGAGGATGGAAAGCTGAGTCAACTTTGGCGGAAAGAAGGTCACACAAATGTTCAACACTCGGTTGAGCCAAGGATTGAACGTGGGACTTTGTGGTTAGAAGGCAGAGATCTTACCACTGCGCCAACCACGCCGCCGTCCGATTCTCGATTTTGATCGCTAGTCTCACTTTCGTTGCTTTTCTCGGGATTTAAACTCGATTCCTTTTTATTTTGTTTTTTTTTCTCCATATAAAGGTGTATGCTAATGAGGCAGATTGTAAACAATGACGTCAGCATAGATTCGCCTATTGCCTGGTCAAACCTAACTTGAAGTGAACTGAACTTTTCTAGGGAGTGGGGGGAGGGGGAAGGGAGGGGAGTCTCCAAGTAACCATTGATGTGTGGCACTTCCCATAATAAACCCGGTATTAAGGTTACAGTACAGTTTGAATAGGTAAGATTTATCATTTTTTTAGCGTTTTCAGGCCTTACAACAGATCAAGGACACAATTAGCAGGTCGTCACTCCTAGCCGACTATGATCCAGAGAAGGAGAGTGTAATTCAAACTGACGCAAGTATGCACGGCTGAGGGTGCATGCTATTGCATGAAGGCAAGCCTGTATGCTACGCAAACTGATCACTGACAGATGCAGAATCCAGGTACAGTAACATAGAGAGAGAACTACTCGCAGCCAGCTGGTCTCTGGAGAAATTCCACCATTATATCTACGGCAAGAAATCGGTCATACAGACAGACCATAAACCCCTCGAAATTATTTGGAAAAAAAGTATTGCCAGCGTGTCACCACGCCTACAAAGGCTGTTACTACGAATAGTGAAGTACAATGTCAATGTGGAATACACACCTGGGGAAACCAATGTGATAGCTAATGCCCTCTCACGAGTGTGCTTCCGAGGGTCACCAACACCTAGCTGTGACAGCCCCAGAATTGAAATAGACGCAATCTCTCGCAGCACTTAGCAGCCCCTACCGAGTTATAGGGGATACGTGATGCAACAAACAAAGATATTACACTAAGCCACCTCAAAGATGTCTTATAACATGGATGGTCTAAACACATGAAGGACTGTTCCAACAACCTCAAAGAGTATTGGAACTTTAGTGAGGATCTCAGCTTAGTGGGTGGACTTGTTCTGAAAGGACATTGTCTGGTAATCCCTGAAATGTTGCGTCCTCAGATGCTCACGCCCATCCACGAGGCTCACTTAGGGGTAGAGAAATGTCTCCTGAAAGCTAGAGATTGCCTTTTCTGGCCTGGCATCACAAGGGACACTAAGGAAATGTCATCAAACTGTGCTACTTGCATAAAGCATGCGAAACAGCAACAAAAACAGCCACTTCAGCAACACAGCCTGCCAAGCTATCCCTGGCAAAAACTAGCATCAGACCTTTTCGACTACAAAGGCTCTCAATACCTGGTAGTACCAGACTACTACGGTAAATTCCCCATAGTAAGGTAACTTAAATCAACAACGTCGGCTACCGTCATTAATCACCTCAAGTCGATATCTGCGGCATGCCTGAGACAATCATCACTGAAAATGGCCCGCAGTATAACAGCAAGGGGATCAAGGCATTCTGCAATAATTGGAGCATCAAACATACCACAACTTCGCCGTTATACCCAAGAAGCAATTGTTTTAGCGAAAGAACAGTCCAGACTGTAAAGGACATCTTGAAAAAAGCTGATGCAACTGGCGGAGACCCCTACCTTGGATTGTTGATGTATCGCACAACAGCTGTCAACAGTCAACTGCAAGCACCGGCAAAACTCCTTAACTACAGGATATACCGCACGCAGCAGCCCTCGAGTGGCCGACTGCAGCGTTCAGTAACAGGTGACAGTGAGTTTGAGCAAATGCAGCACCGCCAACATGTAGAGGAGCTCCAGCATGATGGAAAGGCAACAAGAAACCTACAAGACCTTATACCGGGGCAAAATGTCGCATAAAGATTGTGGAGTCCAGCGAAGGTGACCAAGAAATGCAACGAACCTAGATCGTATGTGGTTAAGACCCCTAGTGTTTCAGAATTGCGTTGTAATCGAATCCATCTGAAACCCTATGCTGAACCCAACACACAAGCAATACTCCTGGCTCAACACAGACACCAAAAGAAACCCTACAGCAGGTACTGGCTCCACCAAGACAGACTACACCAGCTCCTTCGGCTTTTCGATAACCTTGTGTTATTAAAGACAAAGAGCGTTGATTCTCCCAACACAGAAACTCAGTTTATAAAATCTTACCTTTCTAAACATTGGAACAATTATGAACACAAAAAATGGTGGATATTTAGAAAGAGTGAACACTAGATATTGTTCAGGACATTCTGGAAATTTATACTGATCCAGAAAGTTAATGCTGTTCGAAGCTTTTGAGTTGAAATACAGCCTTCGCCATCACTCGGGCTTCCGAGGAATATCAGATAACTTATTTCTCCTGTTGCTGTTTGTGAATTCTAGCTTAAAATTAATTGTTAAATTCAGAGAGAAAAGCGGCTTTTAATGTCAAATGCTTACAACGTTGACATATATTTTGCAAAGCCGCTCGAGTCGAACGGCATGCCAGAAAACTTCGATCACAACAACAAAAACAGAAATCCGTGAACGAATTCGATGAAACTCCTGACACTAAACAATCTGACTAATATCTAAATTTCTGACAAAAAAAATTGTGGAACATTTGATTTTTCTTACTGATATCGAGCAATTTGTATTACGACATTGCCTCGGTGACTTGGAGTTGGATTTTTGCTGTATTCTCGAACGTTCTGCATTCTGCAAATTACACCCGTCGCCCGACACCAGAATGTTAACATCAGGACTGGTTTGTTAGCAACGTCAATATCACCATCTGTGACATTTTTTCACTGTTTTTATAGGATTCACTGTTCTCGTTGGCTAATGATGTAGAAAAACCATAAAAAATACGACAGCATTACCTTCGTTTCCCATTATGGTGCAATCTGAATCACGTGAGTTAAAAAGACTTACTACACCTGCGTTGTAAACAAGGAAAAGAAGAAGCACAGCCAAAACCTTGACTCGTGCCCTCCCGGCCCGAGTAAAAACTGAATTAAAAGAATTTTATATTGACGCATAGGAATAAAATTTTCAAATACTTTCCCCTTTTTAACAGATTCTTACCATTAAATATATTTTTCCATATTTTGTTTTTTTTAGGGACAGAAATGTCTAGTAAATTCTCAACTGAAAATCATTAGAAATTACCTCAAAACGAGGTTCAACGACTTGATCTGCCATGTTGTTTTCACTAATGTGATCTATCACAAATTAGTAGAAATCTAGTCGCTATCTATTGCAAATGCTGTAACCTGATTGGCTACCGTACTACCTGATAGATAGCAGTGAGATCCAATAGAGCGTCTTCAATTCCCGATTTTCAGTCGTTTCGGAAGACGATTTGAAGATTCTTAGTAACTAAACAGTTCCAAATAAAATAAAGGCAGAAATTAAATATGATTTAAAAAGGGTCATTTGGATCTACCCCTTGCTCCCCAAATTTTCAACAAAGCAAAGAAAAGTAATTTAATTACACTATTTGGGAAACTTTTTATGCAAAATCCAATTTAATGATTAAAAGGGAGTTATTAATAAAGACATTTTAATTAAAAAAACACATTTTGAAATGCAAAACTTATGTTGCATATTTTATTTTGCATAAATTATGCGAGATAACAACAAGGGATGTCTTATCTATAAGACTACAGTTACCGAACGTCTCGTGGGCATAGCTAAAAAATGCCTATCTTCTAGACTGAAAAACCTTAATTGTTAAAGAGTTGATTCTGTAAATACAATTTTTTTACGTTAACTTTACATTTTCAGGAAAGGGTCAAACAAGAGAAATGTTATTTCTGCTTCTTCTGTTATCAGTGGACAGCGGTTTGGCTCAGTGTAACTTGCGCTATGGTCCAGCTGGACGTATCGGTTGTGTTAATTTCTCGTGGCTAGGAAAAGAGTATCAGTGGGCAACCTGTTTGACTGATGCCTACATACGGCAAAAGAGTAACCACAAACACCAATGTGCAGATTCCACACGAACCTACTGCTGGTACCAATGCATGTTAGAACTTTATGACAGAGACAGTGGTGATGTTTCGGGCACATGTTCGTGTAATCCACAAGGGCCTAAACCTACGGAGTCGCTACCAAAATGGTGTTATAGTCCCTCGGGTGATTCCTGCAAGTGGTATCGGGAATGCCTGGAAAAAAGATACCCCTGTGAGGACACGACCAATGCCTATGCTATTAGATATGCCGAGAAGTTCTGCAGACTGTACGACAGTAGCTACGGCAGTTTCACAACAAAAGGAAAAGCATGGATTGATGCAGTGAGAAAATGTCTGCAGGTATCACTTGTTCCTTTGCTTCGCCCGTGGAACGAAGTGTCATGTCAAGAACTTCGTGCCAAAGCATTTACATCTCACACCCCGTGCTACCTTTCCCCTAACAAAGGTGCGCCTTCTGTGTGTGATCTTCCACCTTTCGACTTCCTGCAGATCTTTTGGACCATCAAAGGCTCGTTCTACAACCTCGATACCTTGGGAGAGACGTTAAAAGGGCTGTGGAAAGTAGGAAGCTCGTGCGTCATAAAAGACTTTAAAGGTGAAATCACCAAACGTATTAATGTGGCAAAGATTGTCCTAAAAAAGTCCACCAGTTTGGTAAAACGCTCTGCCAATCCTATACCAGAATCCGATCTCCAACAAAGATTTGCTGATCGAGTCTGCTCAGAGGTTGCTCGATATCAGAGATGGAGCAAGGATGAAATGGATTGGTTCTGCTACACTGAAATCGATTCCACCAAAGCTGAAAGCGACAGCTCTATCATTAATCTGATCTTAGGAAATACGAAATACATCCGACCAAAATACAATGCATCTTTGGACCGTCTCAATCTAAATGAAACTATACAAAATTTAGCAGACGCTATCACAGAGGGAAAACTGCCAGGTCAGGTTGACAGAGCTAAAATATGGATAAAGTCTCTCGAACTCTGCAGCGACATATCCTGTAACAGTACCACGGCTGCTGCTTTGTCGAAAGCGCTTCCCAAGTGGTTACATCATACCAACAGTGGTGTTAAGTGGTACTTTGGCAGTACCATGGTGTGGAGCTTTCTGACTTTTGCATTGATTGTACTCAGCTATTAAAAGGTAGGCATTATTTCAAAAAGTTGTATACCATCTAGCTAAGCTAAATCCTTTTACGAGCAAAGTGGCCCGTTGGATCCGGTGCTTATCTCCGGTTTCTGTAGTGTTAAGCGTATGAGAGTCATTGACTCCCCCTGGACGGGACACTAAGGCCATCGAAGGTTAGTCCCCAGCAGAAGCTGGTACTCATTTTACAGACCTCGGGAGGATAGGAAGCTGAGTCAAGTATGGCGGAAAAGGTGCTCAACACACAGTTCAGCCGGGGCTTGAACCTGGGACCATGTGGTTACAAGGCAAGAGATCTTACCCCTGCGCCAACCCAGACGCTGTCGCGTTGTCCTTGACTGCTTGAATAAAAAGACTTCTATTATTAGTTTTTAATTAGTTATTGACAAAGGAAAGACCTTTCAGCTCTAGTACTGCAAGAGAAAACTTAGTTTTTAGACTAATATTTAAGTAAAGGTTTGGGAATCGTTTTGAACTTAGTCTTGTCGCAAAGAAATATAGGAAACTAGCTAGACATTGTGAAATGTAAACAACTAAGAGTAGTCTTAGTTCAATAACAACCGTGAATTTTTGCTTAGTAATCACAAACACAGGGCTTCTCCATGGAATCGACGTTGTGTTAAGTGCATCAAAAGCAGTGTTTTGCCCGTAAACAATAAAAACAAAAATTTGCCACAATATATAACAAGATGCTAAACGTAAAAAAACTCTCTTAAGTTAAGTACCAAGTAGGAAATGGGAAATGGGAAGTGGGAACCTGTTATTCTGCGACTTTTCAATTTTATTCCATTCAATTTTAGAACATTATTAATATCATAAGATATTCGTACGAGAATTACACGTGCGAAGGACGCCTTCTCTCACGGGAAGGAGAAGCTGACCTCTTCCTTCGGTCTTACTCTGAGAAAGCGCCTGGTTCAGTCATTAGTTTGGATCACACTTCTTTTTTGAGCTGAAACTTTGGCGCTCTGGAAAGAGGATGTCAGAAGGTTAGAGAGCTGCGAAATGGGGTTCTGGCGAAAGTTGCTCAGCATCTCATGGGCTGACAAGGTTTCAAACGAGGAGGTACTCACCCAGATGGGAGAAAGACAAGTGGTTGACATCATTAGGAATAGACAGAAGAGTTGGATAGGGCACACATTAAGGCATGGTGATCTATAATTTTTATGGAAGGGAGAATCTAGGCCAGGATGCTCACAGTTTTAACAAATTTATCGTGTGTATTCGATTTTAGATTAGATTAGTATTTCTCTTAGATTAACTACCATATACATTTTAAAAACTTTGTAAATAAGCCTGAAAAACCCTCGGGAGAGTTTATTAATGTAAAGTTAAAGTTAAAGACAACGGAGGATAAAGATGTTGGACTCGGTGAAGAATGACAATCTTAGTTAATGTTTATAGGCTTTCCATGGACAGACGGTTAGAAAATTTGTCGCGTCTGGCATGAGTGAGTACGGACGTGTATTTCTGAAGCTCTTAAAAGTAGTGAGTAGTTAAGTATTAAATCTTGAATGCCTAGTCAAAAAAAGGAAAATAACAAAAACATGAGTAGTGGAATTACCAAACTTCAAAAGGAAAACGACGAATTAAAAAAGCAAGTAGCCGAGTTCTCAAAACAACTTGAAACGATGAGAGAAAAAATGGCGTCGATCGATGAAGAACCTCGATCCGTAGAGAAGAGCATACAACATTTCTCCGATGAATACGACGACATCCGCACTTTCAAAGATTCTCTAGTGTATGACATTTCCAAAATGCAGACACAACTACGAACCATCGAAGAAAATGTAGTTAAGATTGAAGAAGCAATCGAAGACATAAATAGGTACAGCTATCAATACAACGTTAAGATTTTGGGCGTATCGAAGACAAATCCAAAAGAAACTCCGAAGGAAACTGTGGATATTTGTGTTAAACTCTTCAATGGAATTGGTGCTACTGCATCAAAGCAGGATATTGATATTGCACATCGCGTCACTCCTAGAGATCCCAACAAAACACCTCCTATTATTTGTAAATTCACTCGACGAATTGCCAAAGAAGATGTCATGAATTGCAAAGCCAGACTACGAGAAATTAATCTTGACGACATTGATTTGCATGCCGAGGGCAGAGTAAACATATACGACCACCTAACGCCCAAATCTCAACTACTCTTTAATCGCGCCAAAAAATTTCAAGCTGATAACAATTTTAAATATTGTTGGACAAAAAACTCCACAATACTCTTGCGTGAATCGGATGAATCGAATGTAATTAAAGTAGTCAACCAAGCAGTACTGGACAAATATCTCTCAAGAACAGGAAGCCCTGAAGTTGGTCTTTTCTTTGACAGTAATTTTCCCTCAGGCACAATGTATAGTAGAGGTGGAAGAGGTGGTAGAGGCGTTTTCCGTCCAAGGAGATCAACTGCAAGCTACAGACAAGACCCATAACAATATCGACAAACTTATCAATGATGTTAACTGAAGCTAACAGAAGCTAAGTCAATATCTATTATTCTCATCAGCATTTATTATATTACCTTTATCAAATCACATTTTACTATATTATCATTATTTAGTTCGTAATATATATTATATATTTATTCTAACAATACATTCAACGAAACCAAAGCATACTTAAAGTTATTACCATATTATGGTCAAAATATCTTGTCAGTACACGGTCAATTTAACAACATTTTGACGGATCAATGCCTTCCTACTAAAAAAAGCCTGAGCAGACTACATAGTCTTTATGACTTTGATTTGTTCAATCTCAATACTAGACAAAATG
>JAOCNB020010488.1:0-14048 GCA_026546465.2 Palythoa caribaeorum | reverse complement strand
AAATATTCAACTCTTTGCCAGCTGATATTCAATTTGCAAATACATTGTCTTCATTTTCAAGTAAACTTTTTACAGAAAAACCAGTAATACTTCGTGTGCATTTATTCATTTATTGTTTTTCGTTTCTTTCTTGACATTATCTCAAACATTATATATTAATTTTGTAGCAGCCAACAACGTTTCTATCCCTATTACAGTTTATATTTTTTCCTTAAATTATTTGAAGGGGACCATCTCAAATAATCCCCTTCTGTGGTCCCCCTCGCCATTCTAAAACACACCTTTGTAAATAACTGTGACCCCTGTAGCCTCAAACTTTATACACACTAACCCACTTTTCCTGTGGTCTCTGTGGCCTGAAATATTATACACACACCCCACTTTGCCCGTGGTCTCTATGGCCTCGAACTTTATACACACTAACCCCACTTTGCCTGTGGTCTGTGTGGCCTGAAATATTATACACACTAACCCCACTTTGACTATGGTCTCTGTGGCCTGAAACATTACACACACTAACGCCACTTTGCCTGTGGTCTCTGTGGCCTCAAACTTTATACTCACTAACGCCACTTTGCCCGTGGTCTCTGTGGCCTCAAACGTTATACACACTAACACCATTTTGCCTGTGGTCTCTGTGGCCGGAAACACTACACAAACTAATAACACTTTGCCAGTGGTCTGTGTGGCCTGAAATATTATACACACTAACGCCACTTTGCCTGTGGTCTTTGTGGCCTCAAACTTTATACTCACTAAAGCCACTTTGCCTGTGGTCTCTGTGGCCTCAAACTTTATACACAATAACACCATTTTGCCTGTGGTCTGTGTGGCCTGAAACACTACACAAACTAATAACACTTTGCCTGTGGTCTGTGTGGCCTGAAACATTATACACACTAACACCACTTTGCCTGAGGTCTCTGTGGACTCAAACTTTATACACACTAACACCACTTTGCCTGTGGTCTGTGTGGCCTGAAACATTATACACACTAACACCACTTTATCAGTGGTCTCTGTGACTTGAAACATACACACTAACGCCACTTTGTGGTCTGTACATTAAACAAGATGAAACATTTCTTTCCCCCCATTTGGAACATACTGGACATCGACGTCCATATTCAATTATAACTGAAACCATGTTGTTTCTCCAAACTGCCATTACGTTCAATCACTGGTACATCTTGGTGGAAGATACTACCTTTCAACTATTAATTAAAACCGCCACATCAAGAATCAAACTGAACAAGTAATCCAGCTGTTATAGCTTCCCTTGCGATATAACTCTGCTTGACCAGGAGGCGGGACACTTAACATCCATATCTCAATATTCACCCATGGTCTCGTAACCTCAATGACGCCCCCTTTCAATCGCATTATAAGTCCTTAAAGATCCCAACACCACTGAAATTTAATCTAAATACCACAAAAGCACTGGACAAGACCTATCAACTCCCGGATAACCGACTTACAGACGAGCTAATTGACATTAAAAAGAATATTGCCATGATAACTGAAGGAACAACCACACTCAATGATGTCCCAACTTAGCATTCGCTTTGTCACTGATGAATACAATTATTTTGTTACTGATATATTGCACATTGAAACGTTCCAATGGAAAACAGCAGAAGAAACCATGGAAACGCAACCTAGAAGAAATTGCATTGGAAACCATGACCAAAGCAGAACCTTTGAAGAAAAGACATTGCCATGATTGTCATCGCCAAATCAAACAGAACAATGAGTACAAATGCATCAAAGATTTTAAAAAGCCATTAAGGGCCCGGCTATGAACTTTGAACTTATATTCCTACTTTACCCCTGGGACTGTTTTAGTAATATACACAGGTATAAAAATGTATGTAACACAACAAAAGGTTACTAGATGAGTTAACGCAGTTATAGGTTGCTGATAACAACCCGTGTATGGGGCTACACCACACCCCCATATTGTAATATACGTAATGTTTAAACAATATCTTTATATGTGTACATACATATGTGATATCTGACACACAGAATGGCCGCAGAGGACGTCAGAAGAAAATTAACGATTCTCAACCTGATGCGCCAGCAATTACAAGATGCTTTAGGTGAGTTGGACCAAATTGCAGTGGAGCTGACAACCTATGAAAATTTTTATAATGCAGACTCATGTTCATCATATGTAATATCTAAAAAAACAAAATGGCCATGGAGGGTGTCAGCGCAAAATTAATGATAGTCAACCTGATGCGCAAGAAACTGCAAGAAACTTAAAGGGAGTTGGACCAAATTGCAGTGGACCACTACCTACGAATATTTCTATAATGCAGACATGTAGTTCCAACATCTACTAAATAACTTGTATGAAAGAGGAATAACCCTCTCCCCTCCAACACAACCTCCCCAGCCATGAAACTACCAAGTGTCACACCTGGATCAAAATCCTGGCCCAGCCAGACCGGCATAATCGCCACGAAGCCCCACATATTCACCAGTTAGCCCATCGTACTTGCCGCCTAGTCCAACGTTTTCACCACCAGTCAGTCAGCCTAACAGCAAGATGCCCTAAAAGTATTAAATCTGCTCATGTACATATGTATATCTACGCATGAAGAGAATTGTTGTTACAAACTGTTATCTTTTTTCTGATTATATTTAATCCTTGAATCAGCTCGGGAGAGCTGAAACTGAGAGGGAAGGAATATTACGATAGGATTGGTGACAGTTAATTCTCAGAATATAGTTTGTTTTGTTTTGTTGTGTTCCATAAAAATTTTGCATTTTTTTTAAATTATGTGATTGAGACCCATTTTAACAGTTAGAAACATTTTTCAATACAATTAAACAAACAAAGAATGATACAATTATAAAACTTTTAAAACTTAGACCTGTTCAAGTTCTTTCGGTGTCATCTCATTGCCAGAAAGTTTGCATCTGTAAATACCACCTCCTTCTTCAAGGCATCACAAAACTGATACCCAATATACAGAGGTATGTCCAATGAAGAAGTTGTGTTGGTGACTATGTGCAGCACTAACTCTACCAGATGTGTTGACAGGGCTCGTGAGAGATGTGGAGTAAAGATGGCCATGAAGAAAATCTTTAATGGTTTGAATGAAAAGAGAATTATTAACTATCATCAATGGTTCACCGTGGAGGGAAAAGTGAAGAACAGACCTGAAAGAATGTCCCATCACTGAGGCAGGGGAAGATCAAGAATCCTAATTTATGACGTTCAGCCATCACATCTACCATATTAAGCAACAGTACAAAGAATCAAAATACTTGAAAGAAAACCTCCAACAAGATGAGATATATAATCATACATGAGGATTTCTCAGAAAACTTCTGTCTGAAGCATCAGAGAAAAGTTATGGAGACTCACTGGTCCACTGACTCTTTTTACTCCAGTTGTATATGACAAAGATAATGATTTAAAGCACCTCTCTTGAGTGATAGTGTCTGACGAGCTGCACCATGACAAAGCAAGTGTAAAAGCTTTTGATGAGATTGTTATTTTTATATAATTGTTTCTATACAATACAGATAATCATGCCAAATTCCAAGCATTCCAAGTATTTAAATTACCAATAGTTAAGTTCACTTGAAACCACAAACAACTCGGCTGCAGGATGAGAGTTTGATGTTAATGAAAAGCTAGTGAAGGATTGGAGAAGTAACACAGAAAATTATGGGCCATGCCAAAGAATAAGACTAGTGTGCTGATCAAGGAAAAAAATTGCTGGTGGCCAGAATTTAAAAAGGGCCTCAAGCAGTAAGGTGGAAGATCAGTAGAAAAACGGTTACATTGTTAACAGAAACCTTCTAATGCATGAAATGGTCCTGACAAAGTGCAACAACATCACCAACTTTTGTGCTTCTGACAGATGGTGCACAAATTTCATAAAACTCCACAACTTTGTGACATGCCAAAAGTTTCCTCAGAAACTTCTGGTCATTTGAAAGAGAAAATTGTGAGCTTCCACTCCTACGTTATCTAAAAGTAACTCACAAAGCTTGACTATCATGATTTACTAGTCCATAGCACAAGTGGCTGAAATAATTTACTTCTTTTCAATAAATTTACTTGACATCTGCCAAGTTTGAGTAAAGAATAACATTTTAACTCTTTCACCGCCAATATCGACTCGAGTTGACATCCGGCCTAGCCACCATGTTGACTCCAGTCAACAAAGGCTTGGTTTTTAACAAATCATAAGTGTTGTTTTTAAATTGAAATTGCCCAATCGAAAACACTGATAAATGTTCAAATGCCACGCAAAAATCAATCTATTTTCACAGTTTCAGAATCAGATTTTTGGCGAATTTCGGTAGAATTTTGTTGTCTTGTTATAATGGCATCAAGATATCGGTTTGAAACTGCTAAAGATGTTTTGGAAACAATTTTTCAAGACGAAAGGTCAGATTTAGACAACAATTTCAGACTTTCTGAGGAAAGTCTTGGTGAAGAAGAAATCATGACTAATGAAAACAATCGAAGCGAAACCATGCAAGTCGATGAAGGACATGACAACCAGCTAGTTAGTTAGATAAGTTAGTTAATCCTTTATCGTCTTTCATACACAAGAGTGTGTTAGACGTTGCATCTGGCTTGCAAGCATTCTTTTCCACAATACCCTGTCCAGGGCATCACAGGGTGAAAGTCTCCAATCTCTCATATTGCCATCGACAAGCTCCCTCCAAGACATTCTTGGACGACCCTCTTCCATCTTCCAGCAACTTGAAGATCAAGATGCAAATAATGCAAGATGAGCTGCAAGAATCATTTCAGGTCGAAATTGCGCTGTACGAGAGTGTCATTGGGAATGTTGATGATCGATGATCTCGACCCGTTTGACCCAGACTGGCTTCCAGAGTTCAATCAACCATCAGGAGTTCTTGTTGACACAACAAATTCAACCTGTTGATTATTTCAAATTGTTCTTCCCAGATGAAGCATTTGGTCTGATTGCTGAAAAAACTGATTCGCATATGCCGTGGACTTTCCTGCAAACTCACAATTCTGGGCATGGCGTGACATGACTAGCAGTGAAATAAAAGTCTTTCTTGCTTTGCAAATTGCTATGGGCCTCTGTCAAAAACCTGCTTTGGAGAATTACTGGAGCAAACACTTGCTCACGTTTACTGATTTCAGGAAAGTGATGCCAAGAAACAGGTTTGAACTGATTCAGACATTTCTTCATTTCAATGACCTGACAAAGCAAGTGGAAAAAGGCAAATAAGGTTATAATCCTTTATTTGAAATTCAGCCTTTTAGCTCTCATTGAACCCATAGCAAACTTACTGGGTACAAAAGATCTTATTTCACAACCTTTGACCACACCCAAAACAATGGTCTCGTAAAATCCCACTGATTTTACTATTTTCAGTTGTTTATCAAATTTTGTAATTCAAAAACCGTAAATGTACCTCTGGTTTTAAAAAATATAACCCTTTGGACGTAAGATTAGCCTAGTTTGAACCAACTTGTTGAAATTCTGAGCTCGGGTTTTGGCAGTTGAGGCGTTCTTGCAAAATATACCAACTCCTGTAGAGGTATTGGTTCTAAACTTCTTTGCGCAGACGTGAATTATAAATGTACTACCGAATTAAAAAAGAATAACAAATTTCCCGCATTTTGGTGTATACTACATGAATATTCGTGAGTAATTAACTTCGGGTTTATGGCTTTCAAAAGTCCCGGTCTGATTCTCTGATACTCGTCAGTGCATTATCTGTTGACGCGATAGGAGATGATTCAACTGGGAAGCAAGACGATTCGATGGTTGAAAAGCCGTCATTTTACCATGAAATAAACAAGTAAGGACACATCAACCATCTTTAATTTTTTTTATTGATTTGCTGCTTTCCTGAGGGTTTTGGTCGAGAGTGACATACTTTTCTTTAAATTTGTTTCTTTACTCTTTGGGTATCTTATTTACACTGTCGCAAAGAAGAAGGAAGAGGAAGGTGATGGGTCGCAAGTGTCTGTTTTATCAGCTATTGTTGAGAGTGTGCTGGAGCAGTCGGAATTACGAGGCCTGTGATAATAATAAATAATCGAATCTTAAGTGCTTTCAGAAAAACGATTTCAATTCTCAAGGCCAAATTCAAAGACAAGAGCAGGCAATGTGGAAAATGTGCTCAAAAATCCTAGACAGCTGGAAAACGGGCGAGAAATACAAATTTAAGGTTTACTATAATGAGGTTGATGTTGTGAACCTAAAAGAACAGAATGATGCACTACGTGGGGAAAAGGGGAAGCTGGAGGAGACCTTGGTTGCACAGGAAGCAAAACGATTGAAAGTGGAAGAAAAACTTTCTAATGCTTTGAACAAGGCCGAAAAAAAGACTAATTTTTATAAGAAACAATGCAAGCGTTTTGCAAAAAAAAATATGAAAAAGAAAGGAAGAGGGCCAGCTAAAAAGAAAAAATTTAACGAGTATTGCAAAAAACAACAAGGAAGAGTGCGAACCCAAATGAAAAATGAATGTCAGGCCACTCTTGCTTTTCTTGGTCTGTAAATTTTATTGCCACAAAGGTTGAAGTCATAAACACAGATACAAATCAATACGAAACTGTCACTTTAGTTGATGAAGGAGAACTGGAGTTTACAGAGGGAGATCCAAAGGAACTAACGGACGATGAACTTTAAATATGTGGCTTTACCTCAAGGACAAGTTTAACATATCCAATGAGGCGTGGCATGAATTTGCCACGAGGCCCACTGATGTACCCAACAAATATTCAATCTCAAAAAGAATAAAAGAACTGAACAAGAAATGGAACTTGACCCCCACACCAGGAAACAACGAAGGAGTTCAAATTAAATTTAAAGAAAGTCTTGTTGAGCAAGTGAGGCGACTTAAGGAGAAAGGGCAACTACTAAATGGTGAAATAATAAAAGTAAAAATAAGCGGTGATGGGACTAATATAGGGAAGAGACTGAAAGTTGTAAACTTCACATACACAATTCTTAATGAAAAAAATGTTGCCATGGCAGAAAAGGGAAATTATGTATTAGCTATAGTAAAAACTACAGAGGATTATGACAATATCAGAGAGTGCCTTGAAGATTTAAGAAATGAAATGAAAGATTTAAATGAGATACATATTGATAATTCTAATTATAAAATAGAGTATTTTCTTGGGGGTGATTGGAAGTTCCTTGCCTTGGTATGTGGTATAGGGAAAGCCAACCAAGACTATGCATGTATATGGTTAAGTGCCCCAGGATGCATAGATGGGACACCAGTAAACACTGGTCCATCACTGACCCCAAAATGGGAGCCAGATCTCTCACAGAAATTCATAACTTCTCTTCAAGTAAAAAATTCAATTGTAGAACAATTCCACTTTTTGATTTTATTCCTTTAGATCATGTAATTATTGATACATTGCATCTGTTTTTAAGGATATCAGATAACCTATAGATTTACTCATCAGAGAATTAAAAAGATGTGATGCCATAGATAAAAAAGTCACTTTCACAGATGGATTTCTAACGGAAAAATATAAACATATGGTAGGCTATGAAGCATTTATGAAAAGTATTGGTATACCATTTAATTTCAGAATTAACAAAGACACTAAAAAATTAGAATACAGAGATCTTACTGGCCCAGAAAAACTAAAAGTTTTCCAAAACATCAACATTCCTGCTCTTTTACCAAGATTCAAGCAAAGCCAGGAGCTACAGGCAGTATGGCAGGACTTTATTCATATCATTAATGATCTAAAAATGGATTTTAATTTAGAGTCAGACATCTCACAGCTTAAAAGTAAGATTGTCTCCTTCAGAAATTTCTTAGAGATATATCAGACAAAGGATGTTACCCCATACATGCATGCACTCTTTGCCCATGTTCCCCAATTTCTATCACTCTATCACAATATCGCATACTACACACAGCAGGGAATGGAAAAATAGAATGATAGGGCTTCAAAGGATTATTTTAGATCCACCAATCACAAAGGTGTTGCTGCATTGGAGCAGCTGTTTCTCAAAAAGAACAGGATCCAGTTTCTTGAAGCACTCGGATGTGAAAGGCAGAAAAAAAAGCTACAAATGTAGAAATTGTTTCAATCTTGGGCACACAATTAAGACCTGCATGGAAAAGTGTAACAATTGCCAGGTTCAATTCTGTGGTACACACCTTGTCAAAGAAAATGGCAAATGGAAGCCAAGATGCATGTAATTTGCTCAATATCATATGAATAAATATTTCAGGTTATTCATTGCATATAGTATTTTAATTTGTAATGATGATATTTTAATAAAAGTTCTTTTTTTGCTCATACTGGAAGTGCGCCATGCAGGTTGCAGAGCTCGATATTAAATCATTTTACAAAATATGATCACCATGCAATAATAATTAGATATATGAAAAACACAATTTAAGGTGCAGTTGCCTTGATATATATTAATTAAAGTATCACCAAACGCTTGTATATATATAAATTCATTTCATATATAAAGTTCCATTTGTAAGTTGTATTATGATATTTTGAAAAAATATATATATCAGGAAAAAAGACAAAGAAACTTTTAATCATGCCTGTTCATATATTGTTTTCTGTTACCGTCTCCACGGACAAATGTGAATAAGAACTGGTACCCTTCTTCAATCTCAGATCGGATGTATTTTCCCCCAATCAGTTTGTATTCTACAATTGGTGCTCTCTTGATTGTCCAAAACTTCACTGTTCCTGGAACAACATACGCAAAGTCCCCATTTTCATTCTGTATCTTCTCATCCCACTTAAGATTAAGGCAGTTATCTAAATCCCTGTTTGATAGAAGCCTGTAGACTTCCTTTCCTCGTTCAATTTTTTGATCCCACTCGATGCAATTCCTGCACGAAAAATATCTTCATCAATTGGAAGTTCTTTCTTTACTTCGGGGTCCTCTTTCCGTACTGAACAACTTAATTTCTTAATAACTTAATTGGGCACGCTTAATTTCCCTGTACAAACGATCAAAACTCTTTTCTTTGCGATCTTCAATTGACATGTGTTTTTTATTAATTATTTTTTAAAGAACATGAATATACCAGTCATAAATACTAATTACAATAGATTTTTTTGCAGTATCAGTCAAAAACAATGAATATATTATTTTCTGCTTGATTAAAGTAAGAACTCTTGCATAGTTTGAAGTTTTGAAACAAGCAGGATGTCAAGCTTCATAATTTACTGATGCAAAGTTGTATTTGATCACACGTGTAACGGGCAAAAAATACTAGAAATAGATGAGATGTGATAAGTAATAGTAATAGGACTGGGTGGAATCCAACTCGGGCTGTTATCATTACGCGTGATTGTCGACTGAATTGGATGAGCGCAAAGCGCGAACCAATCTGTTGAATCACAAGTAATGATAACAGACAGAATTGGACAAACATGAAGTTCTATTACCAATTTATTATGATAATTACAAATTGCGAAAACTAAACTGAAAAACGATATCTTTGCAGATAAAAACACAGTTTACTAATATTAACAACATTTGAAATGGTAATAGGACTGAATGGAGTCCAGTTCTGTCTGTTATCACTGCTTGTTGCTGATTGGTCAGAAATCTTGAAGCCCAGATTGTGATTGGTTCATTCAGCTGTCCCGACAACAGGTAGCTGATAGCAGGTAGCCAATAACTAAGTTTTGTTATCGGACAGTTTTTCAAGACAATTAGGGAAAAATAAAGTTCAGAATGAGCCAATCAGATTTGAATATAGATCTACAAATACAGGTGAAAGAAATATAAAAGACGTCTGTGGTTTGGACTTGTTTCTGTATTTAGAAAATTAGTGCGCTGATTAGTTTAAAAATCTTGTTCTATTTAAGCAATAAATAACTGTTTCTATGGGTCTGCCGGCATAATAAACCACTTGGGATGTTGAGAGAACACGGCTCGTGATTTACAGGCTTTTCGAGTGTCATTCTATCAGTCCATACTCACCAAGGTGAGCAAAATCAAAATGAAGAACCAAGTACTTGCTTCAAGAAAGCTGAAGTAACAGTTAACATGTTGAGGTGGCTCAAAACAGTTTCCGGCACTTAATATACACAATAATAGCACACTATAATTATATCCACTCTGTATCAGTTGATGCCACAAACATCCCAACCATTGTTGAACACGTTGGTGTCAATTTCTTGGCACAAAATGTTACCATACCAACAGAGTGACCAGCTAAAAACACCCTTAATTTTAGCTTTAAAAGCTATAAATAAAAAGCCAACATCGTGATCTCCATTTTGAATTATGGAATAGTCAAAACCATGATAAGATGCAACTTCTTACAAAGCTGAAACAATTATGTGATAAAGACTCGGGCCACTTTAAATTTGCATTAATTTCCATTTTGAGAACGTTGCACTTAGCAGAAGGCACCTGATATTTGAAAAATACAACACTGTAGGGCTTTATATTGCTTAATACTACCACAATTCAAAATGTAATAAACGATTCTATTCGCAAACACGAAATTAAAACCGAACCCGAGATCATCCTAACGCGAGGTCTAAATCGACATCGTGATTATTTATCACCGACTCCGTGAGCGGCTCGTAAATTTTACGCGACAGTAGAATTCTCGCTTAATAACCACTTCAACTCGCGAATGAGTTGGCTAGAAGCCCGTATCTGAAAAAAGTCATGTGTTCAACTCCCTTTCAGGGCTTTGATCATAACTGATCCTTTATTGAAGCAAATAAGATATTTTGAACGGCTTTATTCGTTTCTTTGTAAGAGCAAAGTATAAAATACCCTCGGAAGATAATCGTGTAGCGTCTGCAAAACACAAAAGAGAAAAAGCTCAATAACACGGCTTTCCTTTGCAATTCTAGTTTGAAAATGACTGAGCCCAACCAACCAACAATTGATAAATACCTCAGGCTAAAAACCATGTTGAACTGAAATTTTAATATACATCATAATGATTACTAAACCGCGAAAGAGCATCGTTGAATCTATAAGTTTTGGATCAAAAACGAGTCTGATCTTTGGCAGTAAAAATATTTCAACTTTAATTCAAGTCATAATCATGTTGTAAATAGCACCTACTTTTGTTTTATCTATGCACTGATGCACTACATTAACGAGATGGGAAACCTTTATGAATTATGATATATAAATAAATAAATATAAACTGATGTTAATATTAAAAGAAATCCTCTTGAAACGTTTTTAAAACTTTTATAAGGCCTACGCTTGTTTACTTATTTACAACAAGAATGTGACTTGAATTAAAGTGGAAATATTGTTACTGCCAAATATCAGACTCGTTTTTGATCCGAAACTTGGATTCAACTGGGTTTTTCTTTCTCGGTTTAGTAATCATTGTATATGACATATACGAAAATGTCAGATCGATATGACATTTATAGCCTGGGGTAGTTAAATCAATGGTTGGATAGTTGGACTCAGTGATTTTGAAACTAGAATTACAATAGAAAGCCGTGTTATTGAGTTTCCTCTCTTTTGTGTTTTGCAGAATCTAAAGCGCCAATTCATGATTATCTCTCGACGGGGTATTTTTCGAATCGAGAAGATATTTGCGTCTTACATATAACGATATAAACAAACAAACCATTCAAATATCTTATATGTTCAGGCTCACTACATCATGAAACTGTGCACAGTTTGTTAGATGTCTGGACAAGGGTTAATCTTCTCTCCTAGAATGCTTTTTGATCCTAATCGAAAACATCTATCGGTTTTCCCAAAGTAAGATTGGGCACACCCAGGACAAATAATTTTGATAGATCACCATAGATTTTTGGAGTGTAGGAATGGGATCGTATTGGCGAGTTTCTGCTGACGTCATTGTTTACATTCTGCTTCATTAGCATACAACTTAATTTGGAGAAAGAACAAAGATAAACAACAATTAACTGACTTTAAAACATGAGAATACTTATCAAATGAAATAAGTTACCAAACTTTCGGCTATATATGTGAAGGTTCAAAGAAGAAAGCGGTGCCCAAAAAACCTCAAAACAGCTGGAGGCAAGAACAATAATGAGCCCATATATTCTTTCTAAAGTTTCTAATTTTTAAAACCACATCACGGAAAGAATACTCAGTATATCGATCTCATATTTTCAGAGAAAGTTTGTTTTGCAGAACTATTTCATTTGTCAGAAGCTTTGCTTTTCTAGCTGAATTAGAAAGACGAGTGCGTATGCTAATGATGCAAAAAATGTAAACAGAAACTCACCTATTACAGCACAGTTTATAAAATTGATCTAGTGAGCCTCAACCAATTGCCGGATATTTTTGGGCACTCGGTCAAGGTCTGCTTCATGCAAAGAACATATTTTCAATGCCGTCCATGGGAACGTGGACTGAATCGTTGATTCGAGTGACATTTGGTCGAGTTTGCAATTCCTTGAAGCTTATTACGTAAAGAATTTAAAACCAACTATAAACGAAGGCCTGAAAGCCTCCAAAGACCTATCACTACTCTAATCTCTATATAATCGTAATATTGTATCTCTTTTTTTTATTTACTTTAAATACAACCAATCCAGCTACCTTTAAATCCGCCCTTACCGCCTTCCTGAACCATTAAACTGATTAAACAAATTATCTACTTGTTTTATTTGCACATTCTAGTAACAGCATCTACTTTTGTTATATCTATGCACTGATGCACTACATTCACGTGATGGAAAACGTGATTGTGAATTATGATATTTATCTATCTTGGTTATCTGCCACGTGGCAGGTTTAGCGTCTCACATGCCATCCATCCCGATATTCAGCCCTACGTTTGATCTTCCATATGTTTTTGTTCTATTGTTTTCTTTCTTTCGCCAATGATCGAACAACGTCTTTCTCTTTCTTCCCCTGCCCCTTTTTTTCCGTTTAATCTTCCTTCGATGACATCCCTTAGCAGACTCTAGTGTCTCAAAACGTGGTCGATCCACGTCTTCTGCCGGTTATAGATGGTCGAGATCAATGTTCTGTTTTCTCCAATCCTTCGCAATTCTTCCTCATTTGTCACTTTTTCCGTCCACTATCTTCTCCATTTTCCTTTGTCCAAAACCACATCTCTACACTCTCCAATCTTGTGATATCTTCCTTTTTCAGTGTCCGCGATAGTGATCCACACAAAAGTACACTCCACATCTTTTCTTTTTCAACTTTATAGAGAACTTCTTCGTCAGCAGCTCTCTTCTTGAGTTAAAGGTAACCTTTCCTAGCGTAATCTATGATCTCGATCATCTCTGTACTGCAGTAGCCGTTGCTTTTCAGAGTACTCCCGAAGTATTTAAAGCTCTTAATTATGATATATGAATAAATAAATATATACTAATGTAAATATTTAAAGAAATTCTACTGAATTTTTTAACTTTGATATACAACTACGTTTGTAAACCTATTTACAACAGGAATATGACTTGTATTTAAGTCAAAATATTGTTTCTGCCAAAGATTAGCTTCGAATTCGTTTTTGATCCGAAACAGATTGAACGATGTTTTTCTATCTTGGTTTATTAATCATTACGATGCAAATAAAAATGTCAGATCGATATGACTTTTAGCCTGGGGTATAGTTTAATCAATGGTTGGTTGGTTGGTTAGGTTCAGTGATTGTCAAACTAGAATTACAAAAGAAAACGGTGTCATTGAGTTTCTTCTCTTTTGTGTTTTGCAGACTCTAAAGCGCCAATTCATTATTATCTCTCGACGGGGTATTTTACGAATCGAAGACATATTTTCTCTTATACATGAACGAATAAAACCATTCAAAATATCTTATATGTTGAGGCTCACTACATCATGAAACTGTGCACAGTTTGTTAGATGTCTGGACAAGGGTTCCTAGAATGCTCTTTGATCCTAAACGATAAACATCTATCAGTTTACCCAATGTAAGATTGGGCACCCAGGACAAGTGATTTTATAGATCACCACAGATTCTCGGAGTTTGGGAATGGGATCCTTATTAGAGCACAGTTTCTTGATGTAGTGAGCCTCAACCAATTGCCGGATATTTTTGGGCACTCGGTCAAGGTCTGCTTCATGCAAAGAACATATTTTCAA
>JAOCNB020010384.1:0-14050 GCA_026546465.2 Palythoa caribaeorum | reverse complement strand
GTGAATTTGCTGTGAAACTTTCCTTCAGAACTTAATTCCAAGTGAGGAATATCTTAATTTACTTCTTCGGATAAAGTAAAACTTCGCTTACGACAGATTTTCTGCAAAAGACAAGTGTTGCTGTTCGCGCTCACCGGAAGCAGTTCCCAGGCTTCGCTCGAAAAGGGCGGTTTGACGGATGGAATCTGGTCACTACCGTAGACAAAAGAATAATAAAATCGCCGCCATTTTTGCAAAAGGTGTATAGTTCTTGCATCACAGTTCTGAACAGATTGAAGCCTATTTAGTATTAATTTTGGTTAGTCATACAACAAAGAGTTACAGTGGTCCAATTTCGATGTCACAAAGGCATGGATAATGGTGTTAGTTGTTTCCGGTGTAAGAAAGTTACTGATTTTAGAAATGGAAATGAAAATCTTTAAAAGTGTTTTAATACTCAAAAATCTTGAAAGGGATAGAAATGATAAATGTTATTACTCGGGCTGTACGTACGGTAGGGCTTTGTTTCTTATTCGTATTTTTTTTGTGTGTCACAATTTTCCAACATTTTGAGACCACGGACTAGACTGGTGGCTCAGCAATCTCGTTCCCAGCACCACGATCCTTTTGGTCAGCCCCACGACTCAAAAGGATCGTGGCTCTGGGAACGATATTGGTTTTTCAGATTTCACCACGAGTTGGCGCGGTGTGAAAAGTCATTTGGAAGTTTATGCCTGGAGTATTTTTAAATCTCTTTTATTCTACTTTGCCCTCGCTACGTACAGAACACATACATATCGTCGCTCTAAAAGTGACAGTCAACGAGCAGGGCTACAACAAAATTGTCGTGAGAAGTCGAGAATTTTTGTTTCAGATCTGCCCCTCGGCTTCGTCTCAAAGTGTCCACAACAAAGTGTTGCAAAGTTTATCTCAAGAGTAATTTCAGAAATCATTGCTGACAAACAAGCAAACGCCAAACTTTAATTCACGTCAAGAAAGAAGCTTTTGAGCGGGAAATTTGAGTTGAAGCTGAGCGACCAGATTCAAGTTAATCAAACGTGCTTGAGGTGAGCAACTAATTATATCCTTGCATTTGATTTGATGTTTATTTGCTATACTTAAGTACTCAAATGAAGCATTTATTAGAAGATAGTTGTCATGCATCTATGGGTGGTGTTCATCCAGTGTTTTTTGCTTAGTTGTCGTTCACGCCGTGACAGATTTAAAACTCGTAATGCAACGAATGGGAACATTACACTTATAGGCATAAAATTCGTTGTCGAGAGCCGAGTAGAATACTACGAAAAAAGTTTCCATGATTGCTTAGAAAAAGCAAAGATTAAGGTGTTAGGTGTTACAAACAACGTTTTATTTCAAACCATTTTGCAAAGTCTTCAACCATTCACATTACGTATTCATCGTACGTGTTGTTACTATTGAAAATGATAACAATAACATTGGCTTCAGGTTTCGACGACTAAACTTCAAGAAACGTCAGTCAAGATATAACCGAACAAGTGTGTTTTCTAGACGTTGCAAACAAGTTAGAATGTGTTAGACCAACAGTTCAAAATGGGTTGATGGAATTGCTCTGGTATAATGTTTAGAACACGTTTTGAAAAATGCTGGAAAAAGTCCAAAAATTACTCATGATTCCGAAGGTTCGGCACATTTCTGAACTTTGTTTACTTCAAGTTTCAACCACACAGACAGTGCATTTTGTCGTAAGGAATTTCGCATTTATAAGTAATTTTGAAACACTTTATTGTTCTATACATTTATTTACTAATTGGTTTTCAATAAATTAATAAGCGGATCAATAACGTTATAATTTACGAAATTTTGCATTCAGCATGAAGTGAAAGAAACCATTAAAGTGCATGATGCGTATCACTTTAGCTCGCTTGCTCCTCGAGTTATTCATTTATTCGAAGACCTTTTTACAGAAATGATTACGAAAACAGGTTCATAACAAGTTTTTTTTTCAAATTTTTCTTACATAATTTTAAATTAGAAATGTATTACTTTTGTGTCTTTATTCCTTCAAAATATGGAGGTCGACTTATACACGCTTTTACCAATAAAATTTTGCCCAGGCTCATTGTTCTTTATTTTTTGGCTGGTTCAACCTCAATTTGTTCTTATTTCTGTGATTATATCAGACTTAATGACACTGACAGGGTCGAAGATCTACTCCAAGACAGACTTTGCATAATTGTCGAATATTAATACTTTTTTTTTCTTTGTTCAGTCTTGTACAATACTGTATTATTGAAACATACATGCATAAATAAACGGTTAGAATTTAATTAGGCTATTGTCATTCCTGGCCCTTCTTTTTTTTTTCCTTTTATCGTTACTCACACATTTCTATTCTGTATTTCCGTTTGATTTTCTACCTACCAATCTTAGGCAGCGTTTACACGTAGCCGGCTATATTTTTATCCGGATAAAAATATCTGCGTTTACACGCCGAAACGCTCATCGTTTACGTATTTCGACCGTTTTACATGTAAACGGTTAATCGACTTGAATACGCTCAGGGTAGCAAAATAGCATGCGCATAATCACTCTAGGTTCTAACGGGTTTCCTTCCACTCTTCTTCTACCGCTATACCGGTCCGAATATTCTCCCACCAGACGCTAGTTTTTCCTGGTCGTACCCCAAAACGCCCTCGTGCTTTCTCGTTCGATCGTTTTCCGTTATAGCCGACCTGATGGATCGTCTCGGTTAATGCTTAAAACTTCAATTTATTCTTCCGTCTTTCCAAATACTACGAGTTGAGATTGACTATAGGTAAATTGAGCTCATAACACGCGGCAAGACTTGCAACTAAAGAAACCATATTTGTCGCCATGAGAAAACGATTGTCCGCCATGTTGGAATAGTACTCTTTTTAAAGACTGGACACTAGTAGTGTGTAAGCGTTTACGAAAATATCCGGCTTCGACCGTTTACACGTAAACGCATAGCCGGCGTTTTCGAAAATACTCACTTTGAAAAGCGTTTTCGAAAATAGCCGGGTAAATCCACCGTTTTCGGCGTTTACGTGTAACCGCTAGGCCTAAACGTTAACGGATAAAAAAGTGTGCGCTTACGAAAAATATATAGCCGGCTACGTGTAAACGCTGCCTTATTGGGCATTCAGTCTTTGTATTACTTTATACCACCGCTTCTTATCTCCCACTCACTTTCCTCTGACAGAGTACAGTCCAAAACATCAGTTTTTTTAATGTTCTTACAATATACACAGGACAATTTTTTTGTAGAAAGACCGACAGGTTTTTGTCTGCGACGAAAGTTCTGTGTGTGCAGTTACAGACAAGGTCTCTCAAAATATTGCAAACTGACTATTTTTGTACTGAAGAAAACTCCGATGAGCGAGATAAAAAATGTCTGATCAGACCTTATCGACCAGTGTATGGTAATGAGAAATAATTAAATTGTCCAAACATTGTATATATCAGCCAATAAGAAGCGAGATTGCAACCATAAGAACACTGAGATACAACACTTGAAACAAAGTTTGTAAAGTCTGGTTCACACTTGTGAAATAAGCACAAGCACAAGAAAATCCAAGTGTGAACATGAATGAAATAAGCACAGGAACACGCACAAGAAGAAGAAACATTTGCCAAGTAATGCAACAGTTCTGCAAGTCATTGCGATGAAACGATTGCTTCATGAAAATATGCACTTTTTTGTAAGAACAACTTCCTAGTAAGAACAACGAGGACCAAATTTGCCAAATGTAAAAACAACTTAGGAACAAGCTCAGGCTGAGGCTTGATAAATGGGAAAGTTTTTTTGCTAGAAAATTGACTAAAACTTAGAGATACAGCATAAAACATAAAAAAGATTCGCTGTAAAGACTGCTCAACAAACAATGAAGGCAGTTCTCTTCTAAATTCAGCCGTACAATACATGTGTGGCGCAAGGCATTTCATTTTCCCATACCTTGTTTTTATTTTGCTTGATTAAATAAAAATCGCTCACAGAAATAAGAACAATTTAAGAACAGTTTGAGTCTGAAATGCCAAAAAATTAAGAACAATGAGCCTCGGAAAAATTTACTGGTTCTTATAAAAAAAAAGCGTGTATGACAACCAGAAGAGCTGCTTTGAAACCATTTAACAGCAAATGTCAGGCTACCAAATTCAAGCTTAGATGGCTAAACGTTTTTGTGCTAAATGTCAATTCGATTAGCCAAATACATTTGGGTCCAAATGACCTTCCCCTTTTATGTTATTGTTATGATTTTGATGTCCGAACAAGCTTGTTCAATAAAGTTATAAGACAAAAACGCTTTTAATTTTTGTATTTATCGGTTTTTGTTGACGACATTTACGAAACTCGTTTATGTTTTCTTTGTTTTGACTGACCTCTTCCTCTTTTTGCAACTCTATTGCCCAAAACTCAATGTGTAATTCCGCTCCACCCAATTTTGTTTCTTGCGTAAACAAAATGGGCAATCCCGAGCGAGCAAGATGGGCCTATCTTGACCGCTCGTGTAGCCCAATCAGAACACTGAATTCCCTTCGTCTTGCCTGCTCAGCGAGCCTGCCATATAATGAGAAGAAATATTGAAGGGGAGCTTTCCCACTCAACTTTCTGTAAACTTTGAATGATAAAATGATGCAGATTTCTGCAGAAATATTTATCGCTTGCCTGGTGTTTTTTTCCCCCGGTAGCTAGGATTAAAACACTTGTATACGGAATAGCCGCATGACGTAAGGAATATACCGCGTCTATTATTGGACCTAACGTTTGTTTTATCAGAAGGAAAGTATTGAATTGGAGAAACGAACTTTGATATCTCAAATGAAAAAGCGGAGGAAATGGTATTAGGGTAAAAAAAAAAGGTAATTATAGGGAGAAAAAATGTATACAGGGTAAAAAAATTCGTTTCATCTGAGGAAAAAAATTATTGAGGGTGAATGTTTTTTTTCAGCGAGAAAAAATATATTGAATTGTGGTGAAAATTGCGCATCAAGGTGAAACGAACTTTGATCACAATACAGGAGTGACCTCAATCAAATATAAACAAAGTGGAAGAGAATTTTATCAGGGTGAAACATTTGCTTTTATATATTAGGGTGATTTATATTTTAAATCAGGCTGAAAAAATTGTTTTGACAAGGGGGAAAGTTAATCCACCAGATGGACAGACCTGCTTTAGGAGTTAGAAAAATGTGTTATCGTTTTAAGACGCCGTAGATTTTGGGTTTTTCATGTCTCTCGATATGTAAAGACTGAATCATTTGCACAAGCTCTGCCCTGTTCTACATAATTGGTGACCTATAACTAAGTAAAACTTTACAAAGGAAGGCGTTAGAACTTATACAAATGTAATGGCGTCAGAACAAGATCAGAAATGTTTTTATGGTTTTTGTTGCACGTAAATTCTCTTTTTTGGTATAAAAAGTCTTAAACATATTTTATTTTAACCCTGAAAAGTATGAGACTCAAAAACTATATGTTTGGAAAACGTAAATAAAACTCATTTGCTCTGGCTAACTTTTATCATTCTGCAGTTTCTGTATTTTGTGTGTTTTCGCTGATCTTAGGTTTTCTGAGTTTTGATTTAAAAAATTAATGTTTAAATAGACTAATTTCGAGATATTAAAATTCAACTTGGGTCCAAAGGGGACTAAAACAAAAGAAATAAATTATTCATTCCTCAATGCCTGCTGGAATTTCTTATGTTTTAGTCCCCTAAGCCTCGGACCCAAGTTGAATTTTAATATATCGAAATTGGTCTATTGTGTGAAGTCCTGAACTGCAGAAACTCTTAGCCCCGGGTTAAACGTCGAACTTCACATATGCCGAATCAAATGCTAATGAGTAAATTCTATTGTTCTACTTCATTTGCATTAGATTCGGCACATTTGAAGTTCGACGCCTTAGTAAACGCTTTTTTTATAAGAACAATTTTATAAGAATGAGGCTCAAATTTGCCAAAATTTAAGACCAACTTAAGAACAAGCTCAGGCTTAGGCATGATAACTAGGAACATTTTTGTGGCAGAAAATTGAATAAAACTATCGATAAAACATAAATAGATTGACTATAAGACTGCTCAACAAACAATGAAGGTAGTTCGCCAAATTCAGCTGTACAATACATGTGTGGCACAAGACGTTTCATTTTCCAGTACTTGGTTTTATTTTGCTTTTTCTTCAATAAAAACCGCTTACAGAAATAAAAACACTTTTAGGCTGAAGTCGCCAAAAAATTTACTGGTTCTTATAAAAAAAGTAACCCAAGTCGATTGATATCAGGGCTAAGAAAAGTGGCACTCCGTCTTTATTAGCAAGAGGGTCCTTTAGAATTATACTTAGTCGGTCAAACCAGGGCCGGCAACATGCAGCTGAAGGTGAGTGTTGGGACAGAGAAGATTTTTTTAAAGAGCGCCGAAGACACAAAAACTTTAGCGGAAAAATTTTGGCAAACTGCACTTTGAGTAATATGTTCATGGTTCAGGTTTTAATTTTTTCCGCGATGTCTGACAAATTCTTTTTAATAGTATAAATAGTATAAATCCAGTTTGGAAGTGAACAGCACTAATTTATAAATCTAAAAAGAAGCTTTTAGCAAATACTTAGCAAGAAAAAGGTAAAGCAAAGGTTTTAGCCAAGTTCCTTACAAGCTGAGGGAATCGTGTAGGGCTCAGTGTGGAAAATTTGAATAAAAATGGAGCTAAAAATTTTTAATATTCCGAATTTGACGAACAATATCTCCGCTGGGAGCGTGACATTTTGCACAAAAACAAAATGTCAAACCATTAATTGCTCAAACTCTCTTCCGGCCGAGCCCATGATCTGTCACTTATGACGTTAGAATTTCATTGTCAAAAATACAATTAAGGAAACTTTTTAAATCAGATGATGCACGATTTCTTTAAAAGTAGCTACGTACGAAGTAGACAAAAGCTTTGATATAGGATGCCACGGTTGATTTCAACAATATAGGAAGGAAACTCTGTTTGTTTTATCCAAAGTGCTAAGAATGATAAGAATTATGTGTTGACAAGAACGATAACCTTGCTAAAACAATGGTAACCAACCGGCCAAGGTAACTTTAAGCACGAACCTTTTTCTAAATAGCGATAAAAAAATCGTTGGCGTTAGTTCCGAGCTGTTATCTAAACTAAAACTAAAAGGAAATATTTAACAATTCAACATAAAAAAATGATCTTTTTTTTTAAATAGCATAAAATGTTGTCCGGTACTCGCTCGCTACATATTTTTCAGCAGCGTCTGCAGTTTGGAGATATGCAGTCATATTTATATTTGATCAGACAAAGTTATAATGACTCATCAGATTTTAAAATGCAAACACCGGAAAAAGGACTAGTTTTGCTTATTCTGTGTTTCAAAAGGTGTGTTGTGACGGTAATTTGTAGCATTAAAAACAAAACAAAAAACAGTGGATTTCAATTGTTTTTCGGTTGTTTTTAATAACTTTTGGGCTAATTTGAAGACTTTTTGTTTGTACTGTAATACTCTATATATAGAAAGGGATGGGGGGGGGGGTGCGAGTCTGCGCAGTGCACGCTTAATTTCGATTGCGTCACTAACCAAGCTTTTGCTTAAATTGCGTGACTAAAAGCAACTGTCTGTGATCGACGCAAAAATGGCGAAAAAAGTTTTCTGCTCTTTCGCTCTCAAGATTGTCCTTTTTGTCTCATTGGTGTGTGTGGATAATGTAAGTACACTGACAGAGCCGATGGTGCATTCGATGCTTCAGAGAAATGTGAAATTTGTCGACATGCAGAAAGCCTCAAATGGAACCGTTTCAAAAGAGTGTATCCAGACACTTGCAACTGTAATGAACAACACCAAACAACTATTGATGTGTGAGTTTCTACACGCTTTACTTATTATTGTATCTGTTGGTTTAGAAAGAAAAATTAAGGGTGAAATCCGCAGTTATTTAGAAAATAAAACATGCTTGCAATGGAGTTGTAAGCAGGTATTTCACTAATGCCGTAACACAGGAATTTTATTTAGGTTTTATGCAGTTAGTAACGCTTGCTTTTTTGCAATATTGATTCTTTTTGACAATTTAATGAGCTCCATGGGAGTTAGTGGAACGGTTTTGTTTTCATGTTCGGTATTTTTAAAAGATAACTGCATGGCCACGAACACTAATAGCGTCACTTCATGGCCGGTACTTTGTGATTCAGTTTTTATACATGGTATAGTTAGCGCTAAAATATTATTATTCGTGCCGGTAGGCAACAAGTTAAGGATATGGGCTCGTGTATGTGTTTGTGGCAATTTTTTTTTTCGTATTCAGGGTACGCGCATTTTGACAATTTTGAATCCAAGATGGTGGAAACAAAATTATATCTTGAGTTTGTTTAAGTACCGGGTTTTGAATGTTCTTTCAGAACATAGATTTTATTGACTTGCGATCTCGAATAACGTGCATGTGAGTGTTAAGTGATGTCATTCAATGGGAGAAATCAATTCTGTGATCGAGCAAAACGAAAGCGGTACTTATGTTATTACGTCAGCATAAAGTTGTCAAATAAACTCAGTCAATTCAGACTGAATTAGTCGATTCACATTTCAGCTGAAAGCATCGAAGTCAACGCCAGGAGAAATAATTTCCATCAGACAAAAGAAATGGACTGCCAAACATTCTATATTTACTGGGGCCGTATTAAGTCGCTTTTAGGAAACGACGCTTAGGAGTTTACGGTTAAGTCACCAGCTTATTTTAAAATCATGAAGCCACGAGTTGACATATCATAATTATGACATTATTATAGTTTTCAAAACAAGTCATGAGAGTATACATTACAAGCATGGGTCTAGACTATTAGTGCCACTATTTTGTCCTTCTCTGATAAAATGATTACTCGTTTACAAACTGCAATTTTTTATTCTATCAGCAAAGCAGATGTTCTAGTTTGTAGCACTACTATGATTTAATTACCAACATTTCTGTTCCTAATTCTGCATAACAGACGTTGAGTTTTTCTAAAATGTTTTCTGCTGAATCATGTTTTTCACTAATACTCTTCTTGGGGTACCATTTGACTTTCCAAAAGGTAAATCTTAATAGTACAGCAAGGGAATATTTATTGTCTTTGATAATAAGTTAACCTAGTGGATGTGCCTGTACAGCAGTTCTACTTGAAAATTTTAAACTTTAATAAACGCAGTTTAATGCTAAATATGTAGCTAAAACATAAACAAACTGATTATAAGTAATTGTTGATATAATACCTAGCTGGAAAATTTTGATTTCAACAAAATATCTTACTGTTCTTGCAAAAAAGATTTTACAAATCTTCAAGTTAATTATTCCGTGTTGTTCCCTATAACTCTTTTGAGAGGGGAAGACTTATAGAATAATGAAATAAAAATCTATGAAGTCATCAGCTTTAGTTCGTGCAAAGGGTGTACTAGGGTAAATCTAATTTAAAGCAATTAAATATCAACGAAAATTTAATACGAAACCGGCACGAGTAACGCCACTATGTGGTCTCTTTCTCAAAACAAAGCTACAATAGTGAAGAGAAAACTATTGTTCACTAATTAGAAAGCAAAATCGGAATTTATGAAAAAAACGGGCCTTCTTATGATCGCTTGAAGCAGTTGTATAGTGGCGAGTCTACTCAACCATGACTTGACACTTTTAAAAAATGATTCTCGAAAATGATAATTTATTTGTAACTAACAACCTGTTTGTTTACACGTGTGATTTGTTATATCGTTTGGTCAGATGTTTATAGCTCTGAGCAAATCTTTTTCGCATCCGTCTGTTTATATAGACAGAAAGCCCAATATTGTAATCCCGTACTTTAAGTTTAAGCCTTCCATTGTCAGCTTGTATTTATTCCTTTTTATCTGTTTTTACCTTTTTATTATAATTATATATTGTAACTGAAAAGCCCATATTGGGAGGTACAATAAATGTATCATGTATGTAAATGTATGTACTTTCCACCATTCTCTCACTCATCCCGCACCAACCTCTAATATGTCCCTTGAGGTCATCATCGTCACTAACGTAATTAGTTTAATATCAGTTAGTGAATTAAAGTAACTTCCTGTAGCTGTCTGCGAAATAAAATTGCACAAAATTGACGTATATCTGAATTTAATTTCCATTAAACAGCACTGCGCTTAGCCAATATAATTATTGAAAAAAATGTTTATCTCCCAAGGTCAAACTGCCGCACGTGCGTTGTTTAGTTGTAAAAGAGTTTTTCATAAACACTACAATTATTTAAACTTATAACTTCGAAATACATTCGCGCCAGACTTTGTGGACGTTTTTGTGTTCTCGGGAATTGCCGCACCATGCATTTCTAAAATATCAAATTTTAAATTCACTTACGAGAAAGAACAATATTTTGAAAACCCACACATACAGACCAATATTTTGACTTTGAATCACCCAGCTCAATACAAATATAGTGATATACGCACCCAACCAGCCGCGAAAAACTTTTATATCGAACGAAAAAGATCTCAAACAAGAACTAAACTTGCTCTCACTTGCACTAAAAAATTGCTGTTACCCAAAATGGTCAATTATAGAATTATCATAATTCCGCACAGACAACATACAAAGAAAAAAAACCCTTTGATGACAACAAAATTGTAGTTTAACCGTAGTACAAAAGACTTAGCGAGCAGCTACAGAGAGCTTTCTACAAACGTGGTTTCAGGGTTCGTTTCAAGCTTTTACGTACTTCACGTCAACATCGAGTTCTTGTTAAAGATCACATTTTTGATGAACAAAAATGTGGCACATTTTAAAGCATTCATTGTAAAGACTTCTCCAAAGGGATTCAATGACTCTCATCCTCTCAGACACTACAGATACTGGAGATAAGCATGGCTTAAATGAAAATGAACCACTAAGTATTGAATTAGGATTTAGCTGTTGGATGATATTGTATCTTTTGGGCGTCGAAAATTTAAAATTTAAAATCTAAAGCATATTCTGGAGGTTCCTCAATATCTTAATAGATATTGTGAAAAAGGTTTAGGTCCGAACAGTACAACATTTTCTTAGGATTTGTATTTATTATCACCGTTATCTGGTTGATACTACCCATCATAATCCGGCATGCATCAAGTTAAGTGACGGGTACCATTTTTAAAAGCCTTTGTCATTTTGCCTTTACCCATAATAGTCTTCTTCACTATCATCACTGAACTTGTCATTATGGTTGTTTATCACAATTATCATTTTAACATCAATGTCATGTTTATCATGATAGTCATTATGATCCCCCTCATATTTCAGATGCGGATGCTGCAGGCAAGCCGGCTGGTGGTCTTTTAATTGGAAACGGGATATGGCTTGGATCATACAGTGAATGTAAAACTATCCCTGCATCTCATTATTGCCTTGCATCACTGCAATTTACATCACCAGTACCAAACAAGGTACGTATAGCAATATGTGATCATTATTTCAAATGCATTACTTGTCAGCTAGTAAAATATCTTTTCAATATTCGAAGATAATCATATTTCCACGCCAACAGCGCGCCCATGTAAGTTGTCTATAACCTGTACGTCACAAAGGGAAACTGAAACCAACTTAATTATCTTCACACATGCGACTTTTTTGCACTGAACAGCGTTTTCTTCGGACTTAACCTGCAGCACAACCCCGACAAAACTACAGTAATTTTCCAAAAATTAATGTATCAAAACATTTTGAGAGCGCAGGGGTTTCAAGCCAATGTCGTTTGACCTAAGGTGTCTATAGCGGCCTGTCCTTGGGATGCACGAAAGGCAGTGTCTAGCTAAAGAAATAACATTTGTGCTGAAAAAGAAACTTAACAAATCTAGTGGAAATATATTAAAGGCATTGTCCAGGCGCCCCTGATCCTTTTAAACTGCAAAACTGCCCGGGGCTGTTACGAGGTTGATCTTGGGCAAGATGCTTGTTGGTTCATTGTACTTTTAGTGTGAGTGTATTAATATTTTGTTAACATTTACAGACTCTTCCACAAGTACAGTGGGGATTGTGCGTTCCTAAAGCTTGCAGTGAAAAGGATATTTTATATGGCTTAGAGGATATCATAACAGGTACAACGAAGTGAAATAGTCGGTTTCCTTGGAGTTGTAAATACTATGATACATAAAATACACAATGTCATGTTTGGTAGAAAAATCCGATACAATTTCAAATATAAAAAAATCTAGAATGATTGACAGCTACGTGGGCGAGACCTCTCGTCATTTATCAACCAGGATAAAAGAGTATTTGGCATCTGAATTCTGATAAAAACTCTCATATAAGCATTTAAGTAAAAATTCTAACTGCAAAAATATATCAACGCTGCTCCAAACTATTTTAAAATTATAGATTCGGTCAAATCTTCTTTGAAACTTAAAATAAAGGAAGGCTTCTACATCAAAACTTAAAAATCTACTAAAAGTTTTCCTGTGACCAGGTGTATTCATAAGAGTAATAAAATAAATTGTTGCACTGGTTAAAATGTTTAAAAATGTTAAAAATCCCAACGTTTCAACTGAATCCAACAGTCTTCTTCAGGGTAAAGTTACAAACAGAGCGTTTAAAAAGTCCGAAAAATGAATATAATTAAAAACTATTGTAAGTTTCTTTCTTTAAAAGTCAAGCCTAAATACTCCCGAGGGAGAAATTTCCCATCTTCCCGGTTCAACGCGTCTGGGCAAACATTAATTTCCCATGCCTCTGGAAGGCGCCGTTCTCGCCAGTTTTCACACTGTTTAAGAATGGAAGCCGATTCCCACTCAATTTCGTGGCCTTGTTTCACAGAATGTTCGGCTAAAGCTGATTTCTTGGTTTGTTTTCATGCGACCGCTTTTTTGTGTTCGCCCGTTCGTGTAGCGAGTTGCCGTTTCGTTTCACCTATATATTCTTTGCTACAATCGGCACAAGAGATAGATTACGCAAGACCCCGTAAATTATCTTGCTCAATTTTATCCTTTGGTTTAAGAAAGAGCTGGCCTATCGTTTGAAAGGGTTTCATAGCGACCTTTATATTAAAATTAGAAAGAACTCTCTTAATTTGTTCAGTCGTTCCTTGACATAAGGCAACACATTGAAGCCTTTGGGGGTCAGATTCTGGGGCTTGTTGTTGTGCCGATTGTAGCAAGGAATATGTAGGTGAAACGAATCGGCGACTCGCTACACGAACAGGCGAACGATCGTTTGTTGGGTAAAAACGAAGTTGGATTACCTGCTAACTTGTCTACTGTCTAAAA
Organism: Palythoa caribaeorum; assembly: GCA_026546465.2. Classification (NCBI taxonomy): domain Eukaryota; kingdom Metazoa; phylum Cnidaria; class Anthozoa; order Zoantharia; family Sphenopidae; genus Palythoa; species Palythoa caribaeorum. Next base: position 838 of record JAOCNB020010384.1, on the reverse strand, counting down.
AACGATAGAAAAAAAGGGTTCATATCATTGGAAGGGATGGAAGCGGACGCAGGTAGATGTAAAAATGTACTGTTAATTTTGATTCTTTTACTTAAGGGTTTGGTCTGTACAAGTACGTTAAGTTATCCAAATATGCAGGAATACCGATTGGGACATCCGACAGTTCTTCCAGAGCGGTGAATTGTGCCAAACCATCTGAGTACACCACAGGTGTCATTGTAACTCTGTAAGGACAACTTTACTATTTAATGCCATTTAGTTTAGACCGTTTTGATATCAATCCAAACATTTCTTTGAACTGTTCATCCCCTATACTATTCTCTCGAGATCTCGCATTTAACACCTTGTGCGGCACCCATTAGACTTGAACACCTTGTGCGGATTCTAGTTTTCATGCGATATATCACTTGATATTTATCTATGTATTGTTTCTAGTAAGTTGCAAATATTTTTAGCAAAGTATGAGTCATCTCCGCCAATATTTATAAAATGGATAAAATCAGGCAAAATACAATTGTTAAAATTTAAGCTAAATTAAGCGAACGTTTTCGATCAATATGATCATCATCATCATACAAACTGGAAAATGACGTCCTCCCACACCATACACTCGCATTCTATGATCGCTACGTTGACGACTGTTTTGCTAAACGCCCCAAGAATGAACCATACAAGCTTTTGGAAGACCTTAATTCGTATCACCCAGGGGTTGGGAAGGACGTGCGCCATGCGCAAATGGCGCATAAATTCAAACTATGGCGCATCAAAAAGGCCTTTTAGCGGGCCTAGAATGCGCCGTGCCCCAGGCCATTCGCACAGAACTGGTGAACATTTCCGT
>JAOCNB020010285.1:0-14052 GCA_026546465.2 Palythoa caribaeorum | reverse complement strand
CTAGTCCGAAGACAGCGTACTACTACTACCACCACCACCACCACCACCACTACTACTACTACTACTACTACTACTACTAATGCTACTACTACTACTACTACTACTACTACTACTACTACTACTACTACTACTACTACTATTACTATTACTACCACTATTACTATTACTACGACTACTACGACTACTACTACTAGTACTACTAGGGTGGACTCAGCCGAGCTGTACGCTTTGAAGACCAGTCATCATGATCACGGCAAGCTCGGCAGTGTTGGCCACCCCAACATTTACTCTTGATGGTGTCAATCAAAGTCTGGGTAGGTCGTCTTCCTGGACTGTGCGAGTCATGTGTTGGTTCCAATAGTATATGGTGGTGCACAGGGAGCTCTTTGTGCCTGTAACAACGACCGCTAAAACTGACTGGCTATTATAAATTATAGGAACCAATACAGGGAAATAAATTGTGCAGAGAAAAAAAGCCAGTGGACGTTCTAGCCATGAACCTAAGCGCGTAAGAATTACTTGAAATACTTACTTCAAAAAGTCTCTCGGCTGTAATTAAAAAAATAATAAAAATCTTCGATTAGTATTTTAACTTTTAAAACTGGGCCGGGTATTTTTTTAGGTCAACTAGAAGAAATATTCGCGGAACCAAAAATTTGATGCAAACAAAGGGAACAAAAAGAAATTGTAAAATCATTAAGCAATGAAAACTTCATACCGCTATACAAAACGTTAACGCTTTTCCTAATATGTCTTAAGATCAAAACTAGATATAACTTTAAAAATATTATAAACTTCTGGGTTTTTTTTAAAAAAGAAATATTTTACTGAAACTATTTTTCAGTGGGTTTTACTGACGACTGTTGAAAAAATACAGGCAGATATTATTACCTCCTTCACAAACCCTCTGTGTAAGGCGCCTCAAATGAGGTTCGAGAGCGTTGTACGAAGATGTCACGAATACATTGTTTTCTACCTGACGTGAAGCAATTTTTTTCAGGGTATCGAGGTCAGGATTTTCCCCAATGGGAACAACATAAATGTCCACAAATTTTTGTTTCAGTTTATTGGATGCTTCTATAGCAGCGGCTGGGTTGTCGAAGCGCCCATCAGAAACGATAACCAAAGACTGCGGATTTAAAATAAAGTCAAAAGTTAGATTTTCCTATCGCTATAACGTTTGACTCACACAACACACGTAATACGAAAGCCTAGTTCACACTTGTGAAATAAAGACAAGCACAAGCACAAGCAGAAGGAACATCCAAGTGTGAACATGCGTGAAATAAGCACAAGAACAAGCACAAAAAAGAAACATTTTTCTTTCAGTCTTGTGCTTCTGCTTACGCTTATTCCGTTTATTCCACGAGTGTGAACATCCGTGAAACAAGAATTAGCAAAGAACACAACACACACTCCACCTTGCGCATGCGTATTTCACAAGTGTGAACCAAGCCTAAAAGAGCCTGGTAAAAAACGTCGATATCATAAAGTGGCGCACCAAAGAGTGAACCAGTAGTCCTAGTGATTGAAAATGACGTCAAGTGAGTATGGATTTAAGGCGTGGAAGTGAAATGTTTATGCAATCGCTGAAGCTTTGACTATTATGTCTGTTCACTCATGTTTATTCACTAGAATAATTTTTTTGTACTTTAACAATTCACTTTACATAAACTCGTTAGTCTGGGGCGGGAAATGATGCTAAGAAGTCTTGCTTTTGTCATAAGATTAAAAACAGCATATGCAATGAGGAATTACTACAAAAGAAACATCCAAAATAGTGGAAAAAATACAAGGTACACCACAATTCACTGCATTTCGCTGCACGTAGCAGCTAAGTATCGCCACCAGGCCTCGTTTTAGTGAAAGAAAACACTATCGTAACGTCATCACGTGACGTCATCATGATTAAGGTGTGTTTATGCTTTATGAGACGAGTATTTGATGGTGTTGATGGTGCATATAAGCTGAACTCCTTACATTTGTAAGAAGTATGATACGGTAGTCCTTACATTTAGCCCCTTTTCAAAGCAGGCATAAATCTCAGTTCGTAGAAGAACATGTGTATTTCTATCAATTTGCAGTTTTACAGATTTTAGCATCAAACGCATCCATCTCAAATATGCACACTTTAAGAGCAAAGGAACAAATGTACAAATTAATTATTATATAAATTAGTTGCGTGATTAAACGTTTTAACCTTAGCATACCCCAAGAAGGAGGGGTGTTAGTTTGGCTCTTAAACAAGAATGTGTCGCTGAACGGCCTCGTGACTAAAATTGGGGAGCTTTTCAAGCAGTACTAGAGCAACCTGACGGCAGTTCGTCTTAAATAAGGTCTTATTCACATTACGTTCACGTCTAACAACAAAGATGATATTCGTAAACAATCCGGAATTCGAAAGTTGCCGTTTTGAGCTTTACGGCCCCATTACATGTTGAGCCCGGGACAGGGCTAAGTTTTTCTTTTGATTATATAACGAAACTAAGTCCGGGTCGAGATTCAAACTTTTGGGGATAATTTCTCGTTCACGATGTCTCTACACGTACAGCGAGTAATCGTTTGAAATTCGCGCTGTTTAGATTACAACGTGGACGCAGCATATTAGCCGTTTCAGCCCGGGCTGAAATTTCACTGCAATTATATACGAAATTACAAGCCCTTTTTACCGGGCTGAGGCAAACCGGACTGGAAAGTTTGGCCCGAGCTCGAATTCAGCCCAAGCTTCATGTAATCGGGAATGACTCCTTTTTATTACCATTTACCAAAGAGATTGGTCTGGAGTTCCTGCCCGCCATTAACGGGCTGAAATCGCAGCCCGGTCTGAAACACTCCAGGTAATCGGACCTTTATGGTTAAATTAGGGTTATTGCGTTAATAACCTAAAGTGTTGAAAGAGGAACTATGTTTGTCCGTAAAGAAAACCATACCACCACCCATTTCCAGCCCCTCCATCTCCCCGGAATCAGCACGGATTCCAGGTGTCTCTATTGCATCATATGTTTTTTATTATCTTGTTACTAGATTCCCTCTGAGAATTTTTAATCCATCAAAATCTAGTAAGAAACGTTTAGGGTAATATTACCTTATTAACCGAAACTCCTCTCATTCCATTCTCACTCGAGAAAATGTTGTTTGCACACGTTTCCAATGCACTGGCAATTCCGCCTCTACCACCTTTGAACCTCATGTTGTCAATTTCTTCAAAAATTTTTCGCTTGGATAACGTTCGTCCAGTGTACGTGTTGAAACGTACGTCAACTGATGGCGAGGAACCATATGACACTAACCCAACCCGGGCTTTGTCATAATCAACTTGGAAGGAGTCTACAAATTGCTTGGTAAAGCTTTTTAATTTTTGGAAACCTGAACTCGAGGCGGCGTCCGAAGCATCAAGGACAACAGACAAATCCATTTTGCCCTCGCAAACTGGCGATAAAACAGAAGTGTTAGTTAATGGCATTGTCTATGTCATCGAGATTATATCATATTCATCAGAGGATAAAATATAGATAAAGCTAAATCCTTTTACGAGCCTAAGTGGCCCATTGGAGCGGTGCTTATTCCCGGTTTCTGTAGTGTTAAGCGGATGAGAGTCGTTGACTCCCCCTGGACGGGACACTAATTCATCGCAGGTTAGCCCCCAGCAGAAGCTGGTACTCATTTTACCGACCTTGGAAGGATGAAAAGCTGAGTCAATTTTTGCGGAAAAGAACGCACAAATGTTCAACACTCGGCAGAGCAGGTGTTTGAATTCAGGGCCTTGTGGCTAGAAGAAAGAAATCTTACCACTGCGCCAACCTGGCCGCCGTCATAATTGTTAGAATACTCGTCTTTATTTAAGAACAATGATAGTAGAACGATATTCAATCACGAGTACCAAAACCTGAATGGCAAAAAAGAACATGAAAATCACAATTATAAATAAACAGAGAATGTACAACATACTGTGTTTGACGCTGAAAAGCAATTTTCAGTTGTTCTCAACTTTCTTATAGAATTCCGCTGTTGACAAGATCGTATTTAATAGAGAGCCTGGTCCATCGCCTTTGGACGCATATTTGGTAGGGTCAGAAGCTCAGCTTCTAGTGGTATTAAATATTTCAATCACCTTCTCACAGTCATACACTTGCAAGCATAACCAAAATACTTTGTATCTTTACAACCGTATCATGTCTTTCCAGTTATTCCCTTCCATATCTTCTGATATCAACCGGATGAGCACTCACGTAAAACATTTTTTATATCAACAACTTCGTCACCGTATAACAAAGTTTTGAGTGTTTAGTCTCACTTTATTAAGCTAGATGTTCTCCAGATATCATGCCGGAAACTCTCCAAATATCATGCCAGATGCTCTTCAAATATTAAGCCAGATATCCCTTCAGATATCATACCAAATATATCCCAGATATCATGCCAGATATCCTCCATAGATAATGAGTAATTATTCACCAAAGTGGAGGTGAATGGACAAGGACATTCACCAAGCCACGAAAGCGGCGAGGTGAATATACTTGGCTTTCACCAACACCGAGGTGAATAATAACATTAGCATATACCCAACCTGCGAATCAGTGAGAAACATGCTTTTATTTAAAAAATTTTTTTCATCCAGAGCCAAGCTGCTGCGCACAATTGCAAACATTTGTTGAGCTCACTCTTTGTCATTCTTTCCACTTCTGTTTCGAACTCATTCTGCTGTTGAAACCCCTCTATAAGAACGCAATAATTTTGTTTACTTATTTATCTTAAAGTTAAAGTCCGTAATAGTTTTTATTTAGATACACATGAAAATTTTAAACAGCCTCATGTCGCCGCGCCGGCAATTTAGTTGTGGCACTTTGAATTTGTTTACTTGTGAAAAAGTTGTTTATGAGCAAACAATTTATATTAAAACTTACCTCGAAATAGGTTCACACCAAATTTTGTTGATTTTTTTGTGTTTTTTGGAAATGCCTCGTCATTTATCTCTAAAATTTCAGCTTCGCTGACACCTTTCGGAAAATGCGACGCCATCTTGTTTTTCCCGATCGCTAATCAGTGAATATCCAGGATATCAACCTTTTAGGGAACCAATCAGAGCGCGCGAAAAACACTATTCGCTGGTTGGGTACATGCTAATGTGAAATATTTCAAAACAATGCTAAGCTCAAAGACTCAATTTTTTTAATAATCAATGATCTTAAATCACTATATTAAAAGCGCACTATACTACTCTTTTAGGAGTAATTTTTATGCAATTTCGTTGCTAAGCGCGTGAGATCATCTTACCTTTTGTCACACTTTGTGCTATGGTAAATATTCTAGGTGTGCTTTCTTGTCCACTTATTGTAAAGATCCTTTTCCTATAGATCACTCACTAAAAAAATAATTAGGAATATGATTATGATTATGATTAAGATTAGGAATAGAGTTGGGATTAGTATTAGGATTGGGATTATGTTTATGTTTATTATTAAATTTGTGATTATGATTAGGGTTATGTTTATGATTAAGATTAGGGTTATGTTTATGATTATGTTTAGGATTAGGAATAGAATTAGGATTAGGAGTAGGATTATTATTGGATAGAGTACCAGCTCTGGCGTTTCAAATTCTGTTATGCTTTTACTTTTACTTTTACTTTTACAGACGCATAGGAACGTTTGAATTGACAAATATCGAGGGAAGGGATCCGCCGGATGACAAGGTGGAACATGGAGATAAGCTACAAACTGAACCTGAACTGACCACGGAGGAAATTAGATCGTAGTCGTCACACCCTACTAAGACACTTGATATAGAACCCGAATCATGTTTAGCTTGACTAAAAGTTAATTTTAATGCTAGTAAGTGTCCAATTAAAAATTGGACGATTTGTGTAAAAATTAGTCAATTGAATTAATTGCTTAAGTTGTCAAATTAGAAATTCGAAGAAATAGTTGCTAAAGCGCGGGAGGAATGATTATTGAAAAACGTGATAAAGTATTCCATGTCGTACAAAATAACAACGAACTATTCCATAAAGAACAACTTATAAAGAAATAGATTTGTATGACAAATATCGCGGTGGATCCGGATGACAAGATGGAACATGGAGATAAGTTATAAACTGAACCTGAACTGCCCACGGAGGAAGTTAGATTGTAGTCGTCACACCCGACTAAGATACTTGATATAGAACCCGAATCATGCATTAGCTTGACTAAGAGTAAATGTTAATGCTAGTAAATGTCAAATTAAAAATTGGACGATTTGTATAAGAATTAGTCAATTGAATTAATTGTTTGAAAGTTGTCAAATTAAAAATTCGAAGAAATAGTTGTTAAAACGCGGGACGGGCATGACTATTGAAAAACGTGATAAAGTATTCCATGTTCTACAAAATAATAACGAACTCTTCCATATAGAACTTGTCAAGAAATAGTTCATGTTGTTGGTAAAATTTCAACGTTTTCATATAAGTATTATTGAAGCAAAACGTAAGGAAAAGTTTATATGACAAGAGGCTCTATGAGCCTGCACTGGGTTGCCTGCCCTGTAGCTTTTATCTTTTCTTGAAAATAGTACTAATTTTTCCGTATATAACTCTACCCTTAATGTTATTTGTAGCTAAAAATTGACTGAAAGGTTTAGAATTTCCTAGCGAGTGTACGTGTATAACTAGCTACATGTATGAGTTGACCTTTATATTTTGCATGCAAGATTAAGTCCCAAAAGAAATAAACTTGTAACTAAAACCTGTCTAGTTCAAAATTAATGTTAAATTAAAAGTGTTTCATGCAAAGCACACTGATGTTGTCTTTGATGGTTTTGCTTCCAGCTTTCAGTTAGAAATGCATATGCATTATGTTTTGTTTATATATTATTGCAAAATAAATTTTCATTTTTCTATAATTCAATGTTTTGTAAAGTCATTCTTCCAATTTCCTAACTATCCACCAATATCTTAACTATAATCCCCCCTTAAAACTCGTAACTAGATCTTTGAACCAGTTTTGGGGTTTTAAGTTATTATTTTGTAAAATTACGTAGCTCCTTACGCTTATACGCAAAGGCGAAACACTTATTTATTTCAGTAGACCTGTTTGAAACGCCGTGCTACGTACAGTCGCGCTAAGCTAGCTCGACTCTCACTCGAATGTGGCACGACTTTGGTTCGACCTGGTTTTAGACGTCGAAGTACAGCCGGAACATTGCCTTTGTGCAAAATGGCGGACAGGACAATGATTATGTATTTGCGCCAAGTAATTGCTGCAGGAAGAAGGAGGAATCTGTTCGATTTATAATTTATATATAATTTATGAAATTCCTCTGGCTCGAGTTTAGCACGGTGTCTGAAACCAACCGGAGCTAAATTCGTGTAGCACGGGTTAGTTAGTCGTGCTACACGACTATGGAGCGACTTGGTTTCAAACGCCGTACTAAAGTCGTGCTAAAGTCGAATTTTCTAAGTTCAGGTGAGCTTAGCGCGACTGCAGCACTGCGTTTGAAACAGGCCTTAGTTTGAAAATATATTGGGAATGAAAACACTACGTTAAGTTAGGAAGGAAAATACATAAAACGGATTCCACTGAATAGACACTCGGCAGAGTACCATGTTGAAGCCAAAAAAAATGTAGACCTGTATTCTAAGAATATTTTAAGAATATTTTTAGCCTCAAAACGCCAAAAAATTAAGAATATTGAGCCTGAGTCTGAAAAACGATATTCTTATTTAAAAAAACAGAGTGTACGTGATAATAAATAAAAAGGGATCTTTTGTTGGAAATCCTTTACGGAAAGAAAAAGGAAAAAGTGAAACAAGGTTAGTAATTTCTTTAAAACATTTTGAATTATTTCGGTACTGAAAAATAAATAACAGAAATAATGATATTTAAACAAAGAGAGACCTGCTCCGTAGTGTTGTAAAATACTTGTCTAAATTGTTTTGCGGGTGGTATAACTTTTTATTTCTGTATTTTGCTTTATTGTCAGAAAAGGAGAATTACCAGAGTAGGAAAAAATAAAAAAAAGTAGTTTTTTAAACGGAATTTCTTTTTTTTCTTAATTGTACTGTTTCATACAATGCAATTAATAGTTCAGTGTTTCACAGGACGCTGTAATACCAAGTGACAAAAATACGAAGGATACATTATGCTGCATGCATGAGGCTGAATTATGATGTCGACAAAGAAAGAACTGGACAATAATGGCAAAGGATTCAGACTTCAATTTGTTGAAAATAAAGTTTGAAAATATGCCATATAATGGCGATATAATAGTAAGATTTCATAACCAAAACGAAGTAAAATATTCATGTACGAGTGTGACCGGCGTTTGATTGTTCAAACGCTGATGATGATCTTATTTGTGTTGAGAGCCCCAGCAAAAATTGCCTTGACGAGCTTGGTTTGTCTTTAAAAATTTATTTTATTAGACTTACATGAAATTTGGATTTGTAATAAATCAGAATCGCTATCAATAATTTGGTTTGAAATAAATATAAAGGAAAAATGTTTTGTCGGTGAATTTTAATTGTAATAAGATGTGACAGCGTTACGAGCTGAATTGAAAATATTAGCGCAACAATGTAATCCCACAAAAATGAAAAAAATGGAAAAAAGATCTACACATCTTGAAAATATACTACAACGGTATTAATATGGAAAGACAAAATGTAAAAGTTAAAATCAAGTTTTGTTAAGATCACTTAAAAATTCATCTTTATTTTGTTTTTAATTTTCTTTTTCACTTGTGGTCATTCGTGGTCACTCATGGTCATCGAAGTCACAAGTGGTCATTCGTGGTCCCTCGTGGTCACTCATGGTCATCAAAGTCACAAGTGGTCATTCGTGGTCACTGGTGGTTACTCATGGTCATCGAGGTCACGTGGTCATTCGTGGTCACTCGTGGTCACTCATGGTCATCGAGGTCACAAAAGGTCATTCGTGGTCACTCATGGTCATCGAGGTCACAAGTGGTCATTCGTGGTCATCGAGGTCACAAGTGGTCATTTGTGGTCACTCATGGTCATCGAGGTCACAAGTGGTCACTCATGGTCATCGAGGTCACAAGTGGTCATTCGTGGTCACTCATGGTCATCGAAGTCACCAGTGGTCATTCATGGTCACTCATGGTTACTCATGGTCATCGAGGTCACAAGTGGTCATTCGTGGTCACTCGTGGTTACTCATGGTCATCGAGGTCACAAGTGGTCATTCGTGGTCACTCATGGTCATCGAGGTCACAAGTGGTCATTCGTGGTCACTCATGGTCACAAGTGGTCATTTGTGGTCACTCGTGGCCATCGTGGTCACTCGTGGTCATTCGTGGTCACTCGTGGTCACTCATGGTCATCGTGGTCATTGAGGTCACAAGTGGTCACTCGTAGTCATCGTGGTCACTCGTGGTCATCTCGGGTGGAGTTTTAGTCCAGATCCCTCTTCATATCAATTGTTTGTTCACTGTAAAACTGAGATTTGATTATTTTTATTTTCCGCGAACTGATTATTTTATTCGAAGCCAGGGTCATTACCAAATATGGAGGACGAAGCCAGGGTCATTTCCTTATTAGGAAGTAAATCCGCACACGGTTGAAACAGAAGCCCGATTTATTTTCCTATCCATGTATTTTTCTTTCTCGATTTTTTCTTTTTATATTACATCATTGAATAAATTCGAAATTGAAAGGGAGCTGGAGCCTAGTCTAACGGTCAAAGTGGACAGAGATCACTGGATTTATTTTGGGAACTTTGTGACAGTTTCAGGATAAAATCAGCAAGTTGTGTATTTAAAACAATACAATGGTCAGCAGATGAGTTAAGGATGATATTTTTTCCGAAATTCTAATCTCGCGTTTGCTATCGCCCGTGGTTAAACAAGACTTACCTGTAAGTTGAAGTTTGACTAGAATTCTATCCCACGAAGAGTAGTTACCAGAGGGCTGATTTGAAGAACGAACGCAAAGCTTACCGAGAGCAGCGTGACCTCACGAATCATTTGTTCAAAGTACACAGCTACTCATTGTAGAAGGCACAAAATATAGATATGAGTAATCAGAAAACTGCATCTCGCCAAGCTAAGGGAGGGTGCGGTGGGATATCAGTACTCTGGTTACTACAATTTATGGGATAGAATTCAAGTCAAACTTCAACTTACAGGTAGGTAAGTCTTGTTTAACTTTCTAATTCTATCCCGTAAACCATCGTAAATAAGCTGCCGTAGAAGCAGCATGCCTTGTTGAATGAGGCTTGAACAGTTCCATATCAATTCCAGACAGTTGTAGCACTGCCTTGATCCATCTGGCTAGTGTTGCACTAGAAATCTTATGAGGGTTAAGAAATAAGCAAAACATTGTCTTGTCTTAGACTGCTTGTCACAGTGAGGTATTCCTCCAAGCAAAGATAAGGGCAGATTCAGGGTCCACTGGATATCTGGGAATAATGACAGGAAGAACTAGTAATAATAATAATTACATTTTACATGCCTTGACGTTATTATAACACTCAGCTGAATATTTTACATAATAAACTTTTCGTATTTTGTAATACAAAAACTAACGCAAGTAAGTTAGAATCCATTTTAATTTCTCGACGTTTCGATGCCGTCCAGCGTCATTTTCAAGAGTAATTATACATTCAGAGTCAGTGTTTTTAAGGTAGAAAATCCCAAGACAATTGCGTTGTTTACATAATTAATTAAAAACCTTTGCTCTAACCGAGTCTGATTGGATGTTTAGTGAAGGCTTTATTTTACGAATGAATAGCATTTCGTAAATTAAACAGTCTAGTTTACTAGAGCATTTCTTTAAGATGGTGAATTGTTTGGTTTCCTGTTTCTCCTGTTGTTTTTTGTACAACTTTTGTTTTTTGTTCGTCCTTTCGATAATCTTGTCTCGTATGGGCACGAAAAGATAATTTTTTTAGAAGTACAAAATGTGGTGTATCTAAGATTATCGGAGGCTGCTTTGTTGACCTAAAATTTAGGCAGTTCGCTAAAAAATTGAAAACTAGTCGCAGTATTGCTCTCGGAAAAAATGATGAACTTTGAGCCCAGCTGTTTGAAAATCCATGGCGCCGGAATGAAAAAAGTTGGCCTCAACAAGTTGAGATGAGCGATTTTCCCCAATGAGGAAGCGGTTAAAAAGCAACAGAAAAGGGCTGACTGCACATCCTCAATTTTTTCTGTTATATTTAGTTCTCACAATCTTTTAAAGTAAACAATGCAAAACTAATCTTTAAAGACGAATTATCAAATGTAACTTCTTCTGTATTCACCGATGAGGCGAGCGGTGTTTTTGGCAAGCTCTGCAAGAACCTCTATTTTCGATCGAGTAGTCAGCGGGCAATGTAGAATGATTTCACTTCGTTTTCAGTCTGCTGATCAATCTAATAGTTTGTGTTCCAAACCCAAAGATGATGTTCAGAATAAGCCTCAAGAAAAGTCGTGTCATGCATTGATTAAAGTTTTCAATTTTAAATATGTATATACTTTCTTTATCAGGTGGAACAAATGCTGGTTCAGCGAAAGAAGATGGTAAGGTTTTTTAACCGATTTTACTGTAGTTATATTGTCGATGAGATAAATAGATACCGAAGGCAAAGCACTGCAAAGATGAGTTTTGTTTTAGCAAGTCCCCGATACATACCTTTATGGTTGGTGTAAGTTATTCCCTTTGGGAATTTTGTTGCAGACATACTAATATGTTTATTTTAATGTTATATATTGATGTATTTTGTTTTTGGTGGTGCGCATTAATTTAGTTTGTGGTTTTTGGGGTTGTGTTTTGTGCGCGGGCTTGTTGTTTTTGTTGTGTCGCGTGTGCCGCGAGTTGTTGGTGTCTAACGGTTTTGTCTATTTGTTTTCCTTACTTTACTAAAGTTGTTCAGTTACTGTGCTCACTTAGTGGGTGGCTCCACATGAATTGTTCTTCAATTGGTACAGGATTTAATGGAGCCGGCGAAACCAATTGTAGAATTGCACACAGTTTAGGTACCCTGCTAATGAACAGTAACTGTTTTGCTATTTATTTTGGGCGACATATATAGTTTATGTCTGTTCACATATCAATTTTATACATTACCCGTGCAACTGAAATACTATTGTGCATGAAAGCTAGGTATATATGTAAGTGATAATCCGTCAATGAAAACCGCATTAGTGAGAAAATCCATATCAGTAAAGTGGTATCATATCACTTTATATATGAAAACACCAGAAAACGTTCCGACCAAAAAAAAATAAATATTAACCAGTCACATTGCTGGCATTATTTTGTGATATCACGAAGTGCGTGATTCTCCCTCAATTTTCCAAACAATGAAACAATGAAATATGGTTCACATGCCCCCGTGGAACATGCCCCCGGAAATCACCACCCGTCTCCTATTTCAAATGTTTAGATATTGACCCCACCCTGTGACTTACTAACTTACTAACTGCCATACAAGTCTCCCACAACCAGCTCCTAGCTGACCGTCCGAAGATCTCTTTTTTCTGGGACTGTCACTAAACCATAGAAATAGTCTCTATTGTGAAAAGCAACTACGTTTAACAGTTGGGTAACCATTGTTAAAACTAACTAGTAAATAGATGGTATGTTGTTCAGTAGTGTGAATAAATGGGGAAAATTTGATATATATCACGTTTATGAGCGGGGATCGAAACCACGTCTCCCTTTTTTCTAGGAATAAGGGCTAAAATCAGCATCATTGTTCATCCCACATAGCTGCATGACGGGTTTGCCATGTTTTTATTATGTATGAGTGAAATGAATTGTTTGAACTCACTTTGGGCGTCGGAGAGCTTCAGTAACCTGTCCGCCTTGTCCACTTCGTGACTTGAAGCCTACGGTACGTGTTTTGTAACACAATGTTTATTTGTTTAATTATTTCATAAATTCAAAGAAGAGAGAACAAGGGAGCGACGAAAAAAAGATTCAATCGAAACGCTTATCTCATGCATAGGCCTCATAGTGTTTATTTTGTTGGAAAAAAACTTTCGAGGCGAATTTCTTTAGACAGCTGTTACGAGCATGCCACCAAGGAATTTAAAAATTTTGGAGCCTTTGAAATGTTATTTTCCTTGGAGTATTTGTTTTGACATGGGGCTTCCCAATATTCTCCTGGCGCCCCGTCCCGGCTCTGTAAAAATCCACAGGGCTCAGTATACTTGCAATAATCTCCTTAAGCCGCAAATAGTTGATAATAAACCAAAATAGGAAAGAAACTGACATTGTGGAGAACTCGAAACCACGCACGTGCAGAATGAATGTGGGCGGGAAAACTAACCTGGCAATGTGGACATCTATAGTGCATACGTCTCCTGGCTTCTTTCGGCGAAGGGTACAAACACGTGTCATTTCTAAGGTCACGTGGCTTAGGCTGCGGTTTCTTTGCACAGGGAGACCCAGAACAACACTTCATTGTTTGTATGTTATATACCGCCCTTCCACAGCATCTTGTGTTATCGCCATATCTCTTCACAGTCACGCGTCCGTCGCAGCAGATTTGTGGTGAAGGATCATAAAATGAGTTCCCACACACTTTTTTCACGCGCAAGATACATTTACGATAACCATATTTGCGGCAGGCTCGTCTCCCGCTGGAGCAGCAGAAGTGAGTGCGGGAACTGATAATAATGCGATTGTTACAACAAATGCTTCTCCCAGAATGGTAGACGTTTCTACCACAACACTTGGTGTACCGGCCAAATATCTTCCCCCGAATGTTATTTCTGCAGCATTTTTTCGTCCAAGAGTTGATGATAGACTTTCCGCAGCATTTTGTCTGCCTAACAAAATCGATCAGAAGCTCATTCAGTTATTCCAAGACTCCTTAAGCCTGGTTTCCATATAATCGTCCGGATCGTCACAATCGTCCCGAAAATTGGGGCAACTGGGGCGATTGGAGCGATTATATGGAAACTACTGGATAGCTTCGATCGCCCCAATTGTCCCAGTTGCGTGGTCATGCAAGTAATTTGATCACTTCCAAAAAATCTCGATCGCCTTGATCGCCCGGATAGAACTACAGGCGATCCGGGCGATCGCGATCGTCCCGATCGTTTGGATCGCCTCTGATCATTTCG
>JAOCNB020010284.1:0-22302 GCA_026546465.2 Palythoa caribaeorum | reverse complement strand
CTTGCTCTTTTGAACATATTTCAATTATCGGTTTCGAAATTCACAAAGGTAATTCTAAGTCTCGCAAACAAAGAGAAAGTTGGTGGGTATCAACAGTAGTAGGAGAACGCCGATTCTGGCCCAAAAATCCCAAATGTCGCTTAATAAGCGGTAAATGTCACTTAATAAGAAATTTGGCGAAATTAGATATTCAAAAAAAATGATTTATATTGTCTTAAAGAATTATAAATTATTTATCAAGTAGAAAAATATGGAGAAAGAAAGTGTTGAAGATATGAGAGAGACACTAAATATTCTTAGATGTATGGGGATCATTAAGAAAAATATAGGTATAAAAATGAGTTCTGATGACATCCAAAAACTTTCAGTAAAAGATGTTGAAAAGTATTACCTTCGGTATAAAGCTAAGGAATAATAATCTATTTAAAATAATGCTATCGTTATTCAATACGAATAACGATGGCTAACTCAGTTATTGATGAATATGTTAACGATGAGATAAAACATGAAACGAATGTCGCTACTGAAGATGTTGAAGAAAAGAGAGAGTCACTTGCTATTCTTGCTTCTTTGGGGACCACTAAGGAATATATTGGTATGGACATGAGCCCAGGAGACATCAAAAAACTTTCAGTAAAAGATGTTGAAAAGTATTACCTTCGGTATCAAGTTGTTTTAGGAAAACAAGTAACAGGTGGACTAGTGGAATCATCTATTAAAGTAGTAACTCAAGTTATCTCATACATGTTACCCATTGATGATTCTGAGAAACTTTTCAAAGATCTGAACAGCGATGAGTTGGTGAAAAGAGAGCTAAGCACCCTTGCAGGTTTACTAGCTCTCAAAGGTGGTCGATTTGTAGCACTTGCTAGCGGCATCTTTCAAGTTGTTAAGCATATCAAATTAACACCTAAAGGGTGCCCCTAGGAAAATCCCAACACTACTAAAGAGTTGCTTAACGCTCCTGGGAACGTGTTTTTTGAGCTGAAATTTGGCAACACTACTAAAGAGTTGCTTAACGTTCCTGGGAACGTGCCTAACGATCCTGGGCATGATACTGTATTTTAACTAAGCAAACTCTTAAGCATACCTAAGCAGACTCTTACACATAAAAATCTTATGTGTAACAGCTTAAAAATTACTTGCTATATCTACTAAGCATAGCATAACGATGTCTGGTGAACCTGAACAAATGTCTGGTGAAGTTGAACAAATAACTAGAGAACCATCCGCACCGAAGGCGGTTACTAAAGGTAAAAAGGAAAAAGATCCTAAGAAAGTTGCTGCTGGTAGGAAGCTTGCTGAATATAACAAAAAGGCAAAAGAAGCTCTGGAAAGAGAAGAGAAGCGGAGGAAGATGGAACAGGATGGTGAAGCTGATAGCGAAGCTGGCGGAGCTGGGTGGTTGCCTGGTACCAGCTCTGTGGGTTTACTATCTGCGATAGTGATTGGATTAACAGCTTTACTAATAGTATCACATCAGCGAAGCGGATTTAGAGTGGGTAAGCTACGCTCACCAACAAAAGCTCAACGTACTCCACCTAATTCACCAACCACATCAGAAGAGCAAAGACCTTCAAAAATTCCTATACCTATTCAGAGGGTACATGTAGGAATGCAATGAAAAATTTAAAGAAGCGAAGCTGTAATAACAACTTTTATCATGTTGACCAAAGAAAACAAACTAATTAAAACTTTGACAGATTCAGCAGTTCTTGTAGGAATCACAGCAGGTGTTGGGTATATCGCCAAAGAGATGTTGAAAGAAAACTTTCTTGGTGATCCTAGTTCAAATGTAATGAACTATGCAAAATTCACAGCGATACTTGCAGGTAGTATGGCACTAAAAATATATTTGGAAAATCAGAAGATTTTACCGAAAACAATTTAAATTAATACCGAACGTATACATAGTGATATAACCTTAGGTTAATAATGGCTACTATAGCGATGATGATTGGAGGTGCTGTACTGAATGTGCTACTACCTTTGTTGGTGGATCCTATCTAGCAAAGTATTTATCAGGTGATAGTGAGAAAGCTGCGCTGTTCAAGAAAGAGAGGCATGACAAGGCTTTGGAAAAATATCAAAGGGATTACTCCGCATACGAAGAAAAGAGACAGAAATTTCTTGATTGGGAAGAGGAGAACCGAAGGAAACTTATGAGTTCTTCTCAAAACTTTACAAATACTGATGAAGCGTTAAAACTGTACCGAAGGTTCCATCCTGATGAAAAGCTTGCGCTAGATAATCCTCCACAATTCTCAGACTACTACCGTCCTTCAAAAAATCAGAAAATGGGTGAGATGGTTTACGCAGGTGGTGGAATGTTAGCTTTAGGTTACCTTGTGTAAGTAGGTGGCTTTAGGTAGCTAAGCTTAAAGATTTCTATGATTACCATCAATCATAGAAATTATGGATGGTACTGATGAAACAAATCCTGTGATTGATCATGAAGTTACACCGGGTAGAGCTGGTGGTGATGAGACAATTGAAATGCACGATAGATTTAATAAAATAATCACATCTACATCCAGTCGTAGAGGATCGGAAGATATAGGTACCCAGATGGGTTCTCATAAAGAAACCTCTTTCATAGAAGGTGTAGATGAAGCTTGGGATAGAATCAAAAGTAAAATATATATAGAAAGTAAAATAGATGAATCTTGGGATAGAATCAAAAGTAAGTTTCCTAGAGTCGATACTGCCAATTCCTCATTTACAGCTTCGTTGGATGAATACGACATGGTGACTGTGAAACTCAAAAGAATAGGTGGTAAGACATACCCTTGTTCAAACCAGACGGTGAACTAAACGATAAATCGCCGAAAAAAATAACAGATAAACTCGGTCCTCCTGCTGAAGAAATCATTGAATCTAACCAAGATGAAATTTCAAGGCGTACTAAAAAAGTTGAAGAGCTACGCGCTTCGCGTGAACAGGCTACCGAAGGTTCTCAAAGGGAAAACATTGACCGCAACATTGATGAACAAATGAGCGAGATAGAGAATCTAGAAAGAGAGAATGAAGAAATTGAACAACGCATGTCACTCAGAGATAAAATCAAGGCAATCTTCAAGAAGTATGGGTTCACAGCATTTGCTATATTATCAGCTGTCAGTGTTGTAATTGGTGTAATTGTATCTAACCTTAGTAGTGGATTAAAAACTTTAGGAAAAGGTGTTAGTAATGGATTGAAGACCATTGGAAAAAAGCTTGGAGAAATACTACCTGGAATGGTTGGTGCAATCGCCAGCTTCATTTTCAAAACAGCAGGGTAAGCTATTGGATTTCTAGCTAAGAATGCATAGTTGCTGATCGTTGCTATCGTTCTTTATGCTATAGAACAATTTAAAAAGAAGCGTAGTTGATTACCTAAGGTAAGGATGCCGAAGTATATAACATTAATCATCAATAGCCCATCGAAGCTAGTTAATCTCAATCCACCTTTAGAAGGTGTTAGAGAGATACAAGTCATTTACTCTTATTATGTAAAAAGAAAAATCCTTGTGTTACTCAGACCTCAGAAAGTGTATAAGAAGGGTACCAAAGGCGAGGAGGACGTTGAAATTCTTATTATTCGTCCTGGATACTATATAACTGAGGATCTACAAAGTTTGTTTAGGAGAGTGACCCCATCTAGGGTCGTTGATATAGTAGATGTTAATGGAGATTGGTTCATCAAATGCTCTTCCGATATCAAACTTACTGAAGAGCCTTACACTAATCTTGGAGTGCAAGAAATTCTCAAAGCTAATAATTTTTATTTACTGCAGCCTTATCGTAAAAAAACTCCTAGATTATTAGTATATTGTGATATTGTAGATTCTCATTGCTCATACGAAAATGCTTTAAATGATCTCTACACCCCATCTTATTTATTAGTCGTTGCTCCTTCACAACCTTCAGGTTATGCAGCTTGCGCTGTAAAACAAACTTATATCAATCAGCTTAAACTGAAGATTAGAAACCTTGATGGAAGTACCCCGACCTTCGGTATGAGTGAATTTGTAATAATTTTAAAGCTTTCGTGATCATAGTCTAAATCTAAAGATGGGAGATTACAATCAAATATATCCTCAGCTACCTACCGAACCCGCTGAGCAGGTACCTTCGGTAGGCTATAATTTCAGGCTAAAACAATCTTCAGATTGGTTATCATCTCTTGAAAAGGAACTTCAAGATCGCAATAACATCTACAAAAAATATAAACGCGCGCGGAGTACCTTGCTAAACATTTCTGCTGGCAGTGGTACTTTATCACTCATATTCAGTGGTGGTGGATTGGGTACTGGACTTACTGGAATCGGTATTCCTGTAGCTATAAGCTTAGGTGCTATAGGAGGATTTTGCGCTCTCGTCAGTGTAGTAACTGGTGGTTTAGCAAAGGTTGTATCTAAAAATGTAACTGAGCATGAAAAGACCTTATCCGTCTGCCAAGCAAAACTTAACACGATCAAGGATGTTGTTTCAAAAGCTCTAGAAGATAACACCATCTCCAATGAAGAATTTTCCTTGATAAAATCCGAAATTGATAAATACAGTGACATGAAGTCTATCAGGAAGAAATACCATGCTTCCGCTGTAAAAACAGATCAACAAAGTCCTCCCACAGTAGACATTAAACAAATTGAAAGACAAATTCGCGATCAATTGCTCAAAAAACTAAGTCACCCAGAAGGGGATCCTTAAGGATAAATATAAGCTGTAACTGCCTATTAAGTAGCGTTGAAGAATAGACAGTGGATAACCCTCCACCGTATAACCCAGCGTATGCGGGGGTTTGTTGATTTAAATAATAATATTCTATTACGTAAACATAATAGAATATGTGGAAGAGATTTACGGATAGATATCCTAAAGCCGAATTGTCAAAATTCAGAAAGGAAAACGATATAGTTACAAATAAACCAAACGTGGTATACACGCCAAAGGATGGTTTAGTAGAGACTGAAGTTTTCAATGGAGATAACTTTTTAGATCAACCGAAGGTACTTTTTCAAAAGAAATGAAGAGAGCGTTAGGGCTTCCTGTAGATTTCCCTCTGGAGTTAACCTTAAATACCAAACCTAGATTAGATGTTCCGGCTGTACCCTTCGGCGGAACACCACATCCGTTGGGTGATAATCTTAAAAGGTTGAAAATCTATGCTACACCTACCGATAATTTTACATTATCAATACGAGATATATTCAAAGAAACCCAAATTACTCATCGTAGTGGTAAAGAAGCCCATCGATGGCTTTCAGGTCCTATTATGAGTTATTGGCCTCAACAACTTAACTTTGCCCTTTGGTGTGCAACGACTGGTTGTGGAGTAAGCTCTAGATTGTTATTTGAAGACAAGATGAAAGATGGGGTACACGATGTTACTGATACCGAACTACATCTACTCAATCAAGTAAGATCATTTTTGTGGTTTCATGTTTATTTTACAATGTGAAGGATCTTGGTACAGATGGGTGGATTAGCTAACGCTTTACCACTTCCTGGTAATGCTGGGTTCAATCAAATAAATAATAAATATGACGTCGCTAGCTATGAAAGAATTTGCAACGAGTTTGGAATCCACCCGAACACAAACTTCCGTTTCGAAGGAGGTCCAAATCACGGTTTAGGATCTCTTTACGTTTGGTATCTTTTCGATCACACAGGTACTGTTAAAACTGATTATGATTACCCTGATACTCGTAGAGGTGTAGGGTATACTTTCAAATTCCCTGATGAAGCTAAAGCTGTAACTGACACAACTAAGGTAGTGAAACTTTTCAACTCAGATTCTGGAGCGCAAGCTGAATATACGGATTGACTAAAGCAGGACAAGCTAGAATTAATCAATCTATCGAATCTTTCGTTTACTGCATGTTAGGTTCACAGGTGAACGTAAGAAGTAGTGTTATAGGTGAAGCTGGAAGTGCACAAGAAGTTAGACGTGAGTTTTTAGTACTTATGGAGGATGCAATAAGACAACCTGACATAAGCAAGGGTGTACAGAGGTTTCAACTAGCTGTACAGGAAGCAAAAGTTAAACTATATTTAGCTATATCATCTGGTACATGGTTAATGCCTTCAGGCTTAGTACTCAATACAGAATCTACAACGGGTTACAATAACAAACTGAAACGTGTTACACCGTCTATGAAATTAGGTGTTAATTCTAATGTTAATGCTGTTACCCGCCCTGTAGGAATAAGGCACGCTCTGCGTGGTGCAAGTAAAGTTATGCTGCCTCACGATTTGGAAAAACATCAAGCTATAGCTATACATGATCATATGACGATTGCTAAAAACATATAGAACACATGCACTTGCATGTGGAACCCAAGGGTAAATCACCTCCACCTTCGATGGATAACCGCCCACCAAGAGATAACGATACCTCAAAACATGAAGCTTCGCTCATTGTGTTAATGGTAGTGCACTAGGGTGGTTTATATTTCGTTAACACTATCACAGATAGTGTAGATTTATAATGTGAAACGCATTATAAATCTTGAACCGCGGAACCTCTATCTCTATCTCTTCTACCCGCTCCGTGGGTTCATTGCGCTGCGAAGCGTTACAAACCTTACAGTGGTGCTTCTGCCGTTTGTGCACACATATTTGTGATCCTCCACAAGCTTTACAGTGGTGCTTTTGTTTGCCGTGTTCACATATTCCATTCCCATGACACCATTTGCAATAATATCTTAACCGATTGTGTTCGCATATTCCTTTCCCAGGACATTCTTTGCAATTTGATTTTCGCCTTCGGTGTTCACATATTTGAGATCCTCCGCAGTCCCTACATTGAGCTTTTCGCCTTCAGTGTTCACATATTTGAGATCCTCCGCAGTCCCTACATTGAGCTTTTATTCTGCCATGTACACATATTTGAGATCCTCCGCAGTCCCTATATTGAGCTTTTATTCTGCTGTGTACACAGCGTAGCGAAAAGTCCTAAGGTCAATCCACAAGGCAAACTTGTTGTTAGTGTAAAAATCCTTTTCCTTTAGTGAAGGTGAAGGCTCTCCACACGGTGTAACGATACTGTTAAATCTTTCCTTTATCGATTCCCATAAATCAGATGGTACCATCCCCTTGGAATATAAACGATTAGGCATACCATCTATGTTTATGTTAACACTTCGTATATCCGGGTTGGCAAACTTTTCAGAATCTCTTGCTCCCGCGGCGTAGCCGTCCACGAACAAACATAAAATTCCTGTCATTGACCTCCTTGGTATATTGATATGTTCACTATCACCACTCTTAGAAATGGCGAATGTTTTGTGGAGAATTATATTTTCATAAAAGAATCCTTTACCCGATTGATAGGAAGCTGCCGCCTCTCGGGCTAAGTAGTCACTTGATATACATTGATATTCCAACTCTAAGTTTGTGATGGTGTAGGTTGGCGCCTTTGTTGTATCGGAATAGACAACAATATTCGATACAGGGGCAAGTGTTAACTCAAACGTAAGTGAATGCGGCAAAGCCTTTGGATAGAAAACTCCATGATCATTCAGGATAGGATGATCTATCTGGATTCTATACCTGGTGTTATGTATGGCTGCAAGAGAAACCTCTTTAGCGTCAGAGGTAGACTTATCCCCAGCATTTGTTCTTAGTTTTCGCATATTCACTGAAGAAATTCCTTGTTTCAATCGATCTTCACGTGCTGCGCTCGAAAGAAATAGCTCGTTATATGTTTGAAGGAGATCATAGCGTTGAGTATCTTGCAAAGTCTCTCCACCAAAAAGAACCTTGAACCTAGTCACTAGGTTTCGACCAACGTTATTCACAAGAGTGTTGTTCGCATGACCTGATACAGTCAAGTTGAAGAGTAGGGCGATGCTCCCCGGGACGATGACTACATTTTCAGCAAGTTTAGGGATGTTGACGTATAAAGTCTCCCCAGGGCTAGCGCTACTAGGGTTTAGTGTTATTCGGTTGAGTGAAGCTTCAGCTTTCAAACCAAAAGGTTCTCTAGGAATAATGTTGGGGTTGAGTATATCTAAAATTGTATGCGACATATTATTTTAGAAGGATAATCGTTAAATCTTTAAATCTTTAGTAAATCTATCTCAGCAACATTCCTTGAGAAACAAGCATTATGGCAAATTTATTTACCAGCTCCTAAACACATCCCAAGGCCACATTGGGTTGTTGGTAAGGTTGGGTACATTCACCAAGCAGATTTGTTGTTTTTGACTCATGATAGCGAAGCTAAGGGAAGGACTTACAAATATGCCTTGTTAGTGGTTGATATCGCTTCAAGATATGTTGATGGGGAAGCATTAACTAGCAAAGACTCAAGTACAGTATCCAAGGCATTTGAAAAAATATATTCTAGAACGCTCCGCTATCCCAATACAATCATGGTCGATCCTGGTACGGAATTCATGGGTAGCGTAAGCAAGCTAATGAGTAAACATGGCGTAGCGGTACAACGAAGTGAAGCTAAAAACCATAGAGCGCAATCTATAGTAGAACGAGTTAACAGAACTCTATCTGAAAAATTGTATAGTCATCAATATGCTCAAGAGATGTTGCTGCCCAAGGGTGAAAGATCAAGAGAATGGGTGAAGAGGTTGGCAGGTGTACTGAAAGCTATTAATAGTACTCCAATACGTATTACAGGGAAGGAACCTAGCAAGGCTGTAGGACTCAAAGAAGTTGAAGTTACCGCGCAGGGGTATAAACAACCTGTTGGACTTGATGAACCTCGTCTTCCTCCTGAGGTTATTGTAAGGTACCTATATGCTCCAGGAGAATATGAAGGTGGTGATAAACGTCGTGCTACAGATCCAATCTGGAGTATAAGTGTTCATCATCTGTTACGAAGTGTTGTAACCTGAGGTGGACAACCTGTGTTATATTATCTTGCTGATGGAGGACCTAAAAGGTCGTTCGTTAGAGAGGAGCTTCAAGTCGTTCCTGAAGATACCGAGTTACCTCCAAATTTCATCTTAAAACGTCTTGGAAATACGTAGGTATAGGTATATAGCGAAGCTATTTCTTCCTTTAGATCTTCGACTTGCTTCGATACAGACTTACCCGCGGAGCGGGTAGGTTCAGGAACATAATTTAATATCGAATCTGCAAAGGCATCCATAAATTTATTTAATGGTTTGCGTAGTTCATCTATTCCACTTTGTAGCTTCGCTATTAATTCATGTATTTTGGGTAATCCAAATGCCTTATATGCTAGCTTCGCTAGTGATTGAACGGAGCTGGCCGTTGGTTTAAGAATTGGAACATTAATCTCAGGTATTGGTTCGTCTTAGGTACGCTCTGCATTGCTTCACTACCTACCTTCGGTATCCACTCC
This sequence comes from Palythoa caribaeorum, assembly GCA_026546465.2. Lineage (NCBI taxonomy): Eukaryota > Metazoa > Cnidaria > Anthozoa > Zoantharia > Sphenopidae > Palythoa > Palythoa caribaeorum. The sequence continues at coordinate 12,989 of JAOCNB020010284.1, read as the reverse complement.
ATGGGTAGTTCAGCTTTACATCCACGAGCATAGGTATGTATATCATCTAAACGTATGACTCGCTTATCATCTTCATACGACAATGCTATTTTATTGATCGTCTCAGTGAATACATCATGCAGACGACTTCTAATAACATTCATCTTTCTCATTTGATACCTTCGGTTGATTAGACAATTCTTGTAATCATCGAAACTGATGGTATTCTTAACAACTACCTTCTTAACACCCTTACATTTCTTATCCTCATACCCCTCATCCATCTTATATGAGTAGAGCTTAGCTCGTAAACCTACAAACTCTGTAATCTGTTTACCTCCAGCTTCATCCTTAAACATTCCTATAACTTTCTTGTTAACACCTGTCTCAATACCTGATGGATGGTCGGGTGGGTAGTTACTTGTATCAAACATACTCTTCACATCAGGGGCGATATCTTTGTAAAAGTCTTTTGTTTCGATCTCATACATTAACGAATCAGTATCCGTGAACAACAGCTTCGCGCTCTTCGAGTACTTTGGTTTGGTGTAATTGTAGTGAAATTCATACATTAACGTTTTACTTAAGTCTAGGATAGACATTCCTAAGTAAACAGGCTTATTGAAAGTTAAATGTGTCTTCTTCATATGAATAGCAGCTAGATCCTCACAGAAGATGGTACACCCCTGATAATTTGGTTTTGATATTAACTTTCTTGCTTGCGCTTCATTTGTAACCAAGCGGACGTCTACCCTTTTTCTGATGTTTTCCATCGTCTTACCAATTACAGAGTTGTTCATCAACTTGAAAAAATCTTTCTCAAAGTCGTTAGTACCTTTTGCTCTAAGGTTGGTATTCAATTCGATGTAAAGCTTTAGCCAATCATCTTCGATGAAAGTCATACCCCTATGAACGGTAGTAATTCTCATTCCTAAGCTTTCGTAAAGTTTCAAAGCTTCGTGATGAACAACGTACTTTGTCTTGTCGTTTAGGTTAGGTATTAGTTTTTCAACCTCATCTACCATAAGTCTCTCTGGAGCAAGTGGATAGTCGTTATGCAACTCATGAAATGAAACTGGGTACTCCATGTCAACTTCAAGGATGCATGGATGGTTCTTCCACTCCGAAAACTCTTCTTCAGACATCCATCTAAAACCTTGAGTAGGTAGCGGTTTTGACATTGCCCCGCCGTATAGGTTGTTGGCATCCAGGTATGAAATGTACTTTGTTGGAAGACAAGGGTCATGCTCTTTCATATAAGGATTATTAGCCTTACCATATCTAGTAGAGTTCATAGATACACCTCCACGAGTACCTCGCTCAACCATCAATAATATATCAGGATCGGATAAAAGCTCTAGATTAACTTTAGTTATCTTGAGTGCCGCGTCCGATGCTAATCCTGGTGTTGTATAATACCATGCTGGATCTAATGTATAGTTCTTAATGCATACATCTCTGAAATTTTCAAAGACGTCAGCTAACAGAATAACATCAGACTTAAGATAGAGATCATGATAATCCCGAATAGTCTTCATATCAAAGGTTTCCCAAACTTTCAATGCGTGTTGGTAATCTTCCTCTGATATATTGGTGTCATTTAACTTTGAGTAAAACGCTTCGATAGGAGGTAGATGGGTTTCGTTGAGTTTGTCAAAACTATCAAACCAGTCGTAGGGAAATACACCCTTTCTGGATAACGCAGAGCGTAGTTCCTCGTCGGGGTAGAATCTGTTTAGATTTTTCAAGTCTTTGCTAGGTAGATTTTTTACCAATTTGTCTAGTCCACTCGACATAAACTTAAAGCTATCAATAAATCGAATATCCCTTTTAACAACAACCTCCTTACCTTCCTTGTTCACGAAAGTGCCAACAACAATCTGTTTTGTGAAGGATATATATTCTCCTCATTGTTTGGTATACAATCTATTTTACCTTCTGATCTACCAAGTTTCTTGATGAACAGATGTGAATAATAACCAGATAGGTTATGAAAGATGACTGGGAAGAAATTGGGGATTTTATAATGAAGGTTGCATACTTTGTGAGCAGCACCTCTATATCTTCCTGTAAGGTGACAATGATCTAACACTTTATCTTCCCCAAGGGGTTCCTCACATATGTGACAATGAGTTGCATTGTCATAATCTATTCTATCCTTTGGTGTTACTTTCGCCTTCTTATGGAACTTGAATTTGTTGTAAATCTCCTTAATATCTTTCTCCAACGAATCTACGAACATCTGTGCAATATCCTCGTCTGGAGATTTAGCAGTACAACTTACAAGCTTTGGTTGAAATAAGCTGTCGTCAAAACACTTTATTAAATAACAGAATCCAGATGGTGTATGCTTCTGATATTGCTTAGTGAAACTTTCACTTTCATCCGGTGAACATGCATCTATTTTCTCTGTAAAACATTCAAAATCAGCGTAAACTACGAAAGGAACACGCATCTTTTTCTTGAAATGACCGAAGGTAATATTCTTGGGATTACCATCTTCATCTACAGGCATCTCAATCTTGACCTCTTCATGATTAGAGCAGTATTCTAGATGTTTATTTAGCGAAACCTTTGACTGGAATGAGTTAAGACATCTATTGCAAAATATACGCTTGTGTTGGTGGTTATGAACCTGAGAGGATACCAGTCTCGACTTATTCTTTATCCAGCAGTAGTGATTCGTTTCGTCGTTTGATATTAGTAGTAGGTTAATCACCTTAACCCCCTTAGTAAATGACGAAGAGCTTCTTGACCTCTCATGATCACCTGGATCCTGATGCGGCTCGCTGCACGCTTTAAAATCCGCAGACAACGACACTTCCTTTATTTCTGCTACTTCAGTTTGCCTGATTTCTCGAAAACACTGCAATTATTTACAAAAATAAAAAAGTTTAATAGAGATTAGGTCTATTTAATTTTAAAACGGTGTTTATCTTTTCAAGATAATGCGTTTGATTAATCTAAAGAATTCTACATTATAAACATCGAATTTATATTGACTGGAACAATTGTCTTTATGGCGTTGTATATTTTCCGAGACTAATGTTTCATTGTTCAGAGCTCAATTAAATCACAATTGATTTTATATATAGGTTTTTGGAAACAATACAAACCATTGTAAAAGAAATTGTTTGTGTTAAGCAATAGAAACCCAATAGACAACAAATCTCAGACTTACTTCTCGCGAACGTCTTCTCCGGGCACGATCACTTTCTTCTTCTTGCTCAGGAGCTGTGTTTGCGCACTGAATTGTTGGCACAGATCCTTTCTGTAAAACTCTTTTTTCCTTCCTCTTAATGCCAGATGGTTCACTTCAACTACTTTCACCACCATTGGAAGGCATCAAAGAACTTAGCTTCAGGCGAGTGTAGCACGTTTCTTCGAAGTGCAATGAACACAGCGCACTAAACTCACTCGGTTGTTAATCAGCTCTGTGTACATGCACAGACTTTACCCACTGGTCTCGAACTTTTTTATCTCGTGAAAAGACATGCATAGATATCCCAGGTGTGTAGTTGTTGTTTGTACAACTTATATTTCCTGGGGCACCAGCCGCACAAGTCTTGCCTTTTCCAGAACGCGACGCCATGCTTTCATTTAGCTGTCACGCTGGCTGGATGAGTAAACCATGTGACGTCATATGCATAGCTAATTGGGGATCAACGGGAGACACTTCGGAAGGGAAATTGCCCAAATTCAAGCTACTCTCAGTCGCGGTAAATGCGTTTTGAAAACAATTAAACTTATTTATTTGGTTCAGCTGACATTTAGGAAACATTTTTCAGCTATATTTTGAATAATTGATTTTCGCGTCAGTAGCCATTTAAGGTCGCCATTACCCATTTCAACTAGCCCATTGTTAATCTTATATAGCATGGCGAGTCTCTGGTTTTGCTGTCGTTGTTCAAGAGGCACCCAATTTAGGTCCTGCAGCATTTCTGTGACACTCGAAGTATAGTTGAATCGGCCAAGTACAAACCGTGCTGCTCTTCGTTTCACCATTTCCAGCTTATTGATGCTTTCCTTAGTGTAGGGGTGCCAGGCTACACAAGCATATTCTAGTGTAGGTCGTACCAGGCTGTAGTAAGCAGAGGCCTTAACGGTAGTTGATTTTACTCTAAGGTTTCTTTTGAGGAAACTCAGAGTTCTGTTGGCTTTCCTGGTTATATTATCTGTGTGCCTAGATAAATAACACAAAATAAGTAAATAAACAAAATAAAAAAAAACAAAAACGGTCAGTTAGATGAATACTTTGATTTTATTCTTACAAATAAGCATGTATTGAAAGCCAATATTTTTAGCACTAAATCGGTTATTATGGTACAAAGAATTTAAAATGTTGCCTTGGGCATAGAAGCGTTTTAAATTATACGGAACACAATAAAATGTTTTACCAAAAGCAACGTGAGTACAGATGTAAGAAGTCCCATGAAATTTGCGTTATAGGGCATAAACTGCCTACTCTGTTTATTAAAAGGAATAATGAAAGTCTGCGTGTGTTAGTACAGTTGCAACTAAACTAAATTTTGCTGGAGCGCTCGACCGCTCTGACCGCAACAACACTAAGCGTTGGCTCTCCTTTTTTGCACCTATCATTTGCACCGTTTTCTTTTATTTTCGGTGCTGATTTAAACATGTTTAATTCAAAATGAATTCTGGCCGTTCTTTGGGTTATTCCCGGTAGCCAGCACTTTACAGCATATTAATTTCCTGTAAGTATAAAGCTAGCTCTAAGGAAGGTGAAATAAACTTTTGTTCTTGTTGCTGTTGTTGTTGTATGTATATATGTGTCTGTACTGCAGAGAAACAGTGTAACTGATCAACTTTAACTAAAAAAAATTTAGTAACTTTTTAGTAAAATTTTTAAGTATTGAAACAAAAGTATATCGATTGGGTTGTATAATACTATTTTCAAATGCTTTTAACACAGCACGTTATATTTCGCGAATTAATATTGTTGTTCTATAGAATTAAAAACAGGCATACAAAAGCAATAGAACATAAATTGCTCAGTTCCTAAAGTAGCTTTTCAAACTGGTTTATTAATAAAAGCATTCCTACAAGTGTATTTAATAAAACAATACAGTACTTACAGTCATCACAAACATTCACACATGGAGGCAGCCAATCAGTGAAAGTTTCCGGCAATTCTGCTTTCAAGTAGAAATTAATTTTGAAATTTCACTTTGCGGCCTATTTTCTAATTATTTATTTTCTTTCATTAAAGCTTAATTGATTAATCGTACCTTTATAGAAAATTCAAATTAAATAGTTTCAGGTCAAAAAGCAAACCTTTTTTTGTCTAAAAATTAAATAAACACACATTTTATTTTCTTCGAAACTAGACAAATATCGAAATTTGGTACCTTTTTGTTTGTATATCTTCGATCAAACTTAAATTGAAATTTCGTACCTTTTATCAAATTTATATCGAAATGTAGTACCCTTTTGACAATGTTCTTTGAACAAATTCAAATCGAAATTGGGTACCTTTTTTAACTCTACATCAAGGCAAGTGCAAATAGTAAATCAGTGAATGTTTTCGGTAATTCCGGTTTCAAGTTGAAATTGGTTTTTGATTTTGACTTTACGGCCCATTATCTAAGTATACGTTTTAATGTACTAAAAATTAATTACATATTCATAACCTTTTATAAAGTTTAAGACAATTCCTCTCCAGGTTAAAAAACATACCTTTTTATGAGAAACAAAAATATTAAACACGTTTTACTTCATTTCTCCAGCACTAAACGAATATTGAAATTTGCTACCTTTTCTAATGTCTCTTCTTGCAAACTCGAATGGAAAAATGGTCCCTTTTTCCTGTCTCTCTTCAGCAAGTGAAAATTTATACTTGAAACCTTTATTTAACCTATCTTTCGGCAAATTGAAAAAGAACTTTGGTAAGTTTCTTTCCGATCTTTTCATCAAACAAAAATAAACAAGTCGTTACAGACAAATGAAAATTTATGTATATAGAACCAGGTGTCACGCGAACCATGCACAGGCGTTCATTTGTTCGTTGATTTGTGCTGAACGCGCACAAAATGGACTTTTTAGAAGCCAATATTATTGTATACAGTGAGTTAGTTATTTATTCTCAGCCAAATAAACGCTTCTCACCAAAAGCACTTCGTAAACCTAAACTAACATATAATAGTTGAGGTTTGTAAAAGTTTAAAACTACCGTGAAATTTAAGGGAATTTCAGACTCCCGTACAACTAGCGACTGAAAGATTGTTAACCCATGTTCTTGTTTTTAAACTTGTACAGAATGATTTGACCTGTAATTTTGGAATTAACAACTTTTTTTCCTTTGAAAATCTATACAATATTTTTGTAAGAACTGTAAACCTTTTCTTAGAGAAGAAATTGCTGCTCGAATTTTGGCTTAACTCAGGGTTGAATTTAACCAGCCTTTGAATAACCCAGCGCGGGAATTTTGAAAACTGCTTACAGTCTAACAACTCTAACTAACAACTGCATAACCAAGCTCATCTTTCAGTTGCTCTTTTATGTTGGCAACTGTTGCTGTTCCCTCTTCCAAAGCGAGATGCAGCTGGAATTTTTCTGTAACTGTTCCATTTCCGTTGATGTCTACCACCATGACCGCTTTTTTCCAGCTGATGGTTTTTGACTGCTTTGAGTTGGAAGCCGAAGCGCCCTGAATGGTAAAACCTGAATAGGTTTAACCTCTAACGTTTATTCTGGTAGGAAATGGGAATTTCTAATTGCATATGTGTCGCGGAGTTTTGACTCGACCCACTTGCGAAACTTGAAGCTGCTACGGCTACGTGGTTTCCATTGACAATGTATTTTTCTGTGAACCCGCACCGTGAAACTTTCTGTCATCTGGAAGTACAATTTCCCCTTCTTCCGAACGAATGAACAGACTATCCCGTTCGAGTTGGAAGATCATGGAAAGGTTAGGAACCGATAAAGCATTTTCTTTAAGTCTCAATGTACGATGACCAAATGGTAACTGTTACGTATTCCATTGTAAAAGTACACTGAGCTACCCTGTGGGCAAAGAGAAAGGCAAAAAGCGCTTATGCAATCCTTACTGTACGTCACTGAAAATTGGCGAAAACCTAAGTAGTTTTAATTGGTTATTTGAAAAGTGCCAAATTGCAATTTCAATTTGCCGACAGAAAGGTTCTATAAAGGTTTCAAGTATCAATTTTCACTTGTTGAAGAGAGGTAGGAAAAAGGGACCATTTTTCCATTTGAGTTTGCTATAGAAGAGACATTAGAAAAGGTAGCAAATTTCAATATTCGATAAGTGCTGGAGAAATGAAGTGAAGCGTGTTTAAAGAATCCTTGTCACGTTCCACAATGCTTAGTGCCTTTGTTTATTTGGCATCTGAAGCGTGACGTGGTATATCACGTTCACGTGGAGGCCTTATCAGTTGTTGTCAAGATGGCGTCTTGTTCTTCAAATTTCGTATCCAATGAATCAGATTCTTTGATTCAACCCGAAGGAACTTTCAGGGTGAACGCTTATGGATTTTTTGTGGCCGCATGCGAGGAAGAAGGCATGGAAAACCGAGAAACTGAACCAACTCGTGCTTTGGCTACTCAAACGGTGGTAAGTTGCAAACTTATTATTTGCTCGAATGAGTTGCTTGCAACTATTTATCTGTTCTTGAATTGATAGTTTCACTATGCTACTTACTTTATGACTTTTTACAAGAAAACAGACGTGCAGTTGCAAAACAAAATGCAGCCAGAAGAAAAACAGGTGAACGGATGGTTGTCCAGGCAAGAACATAGACCAGAAGTGCGGCGCAGGATGCAGGTGTGGGACCGGCTGCCTGAAATACCAAAACGGAAAGACCGAAAGCGTTCAACGTCAAAATGCACAAAACCTACCCCAAAGTGCTTTTGACAGGCATCGAGAAGAGATTTCGCAATCTGTTGAGGAAATCAAGGTTTGATTTTTGTTGTTTTTGTATTTTTATTATTATTATTTCGCACCTTGCACCAAATTCAGATTTTGGTTTTGCACGTGAACTCTAATAATAATTTTATTGTACTTCCAGAGGCTTATCAGCGAGCCTTCCGATGAAAAGAAAGATGGCCTTTTGGTTGAGTTACTTTCAAAAGGAAAAGGGAGTCTTGATTATGCCAAAAATCTTGTAAACTTTGGGAACACCGACGATTACGACCCGGAGCCATCCACGTCAAATGAACTGCCAGACTGGTGCATTTGCGGTCATTGCATTACGATGAAAACCCCAGAGGAGCAGAAGTGCTGCAAACCGAGAAACTGTCTTACCTCCTACAAGTTGTTTGAAAACTTATGCCTCGATAGAAATGTTCTAGAAACGGCAATTAAAGCGAGATGTGACATTCGTGCTAACGAACTGGACTTTAGCATGAACAGTTTTCGGAAAGCTAGCTACAGACAATATATATATTGTGGCGTTATGGACGTTTGCGGAAAGGAAATCGCAAAGTCTGCCCTTCATGTACTGTTAGGATGGTTAGATACACTTATCCGGCGCCCGATGGCAATTATATGGGTTTTCGAAGTTCTTAAATTTTTGTCTTATCAATCTTCTCCAAAGGATGTTGAATAAATTTCACAGAATGATGTAATGAAACATAAGGCATCCAAAACTTCCAAGTGCTCAAACAGATAAACAAATTGACAGGAAAAATACAATTTGGTCATAGCTAGTTCAAAATATTTGAATTGTTTTTTTTTTATAACTACATCTCTTAAAAATTTAATTACGTTTTATAATTATATTTTTTGGCTTCTCTAGAAAGTTTTATTCTCCAGGGTTTGGCTAAAGTCACATACAATCACACAAGAGTAGAAGAAAATTGTTTTATTATTAGAATATAATATATCTCAGTTTCAACTTCATATAGGGTGAGTTTTAATCTGGAGTTTTACAATATACAAAGCCAAATAAAAAAATTCCTGGTTTCTCATCAGAATTTTTGATAATGTAAATGCTTTTCATAGCAAACAAGTCAGTTTTGTAAGCTTTTTATTCATCTGACTGAGCAGATTGACAGATAGACAGATTATTTCCATATATTTTATACATTTAAAAAAATTATATAAAAGTTAATGCGGCAGCTACTATGAACTGCAGCCAATGATTAGAAACCAGGATTTTTTTTCAAATTTGGCCTAAAAAATTATACCAATTTTAGATATTTTATATACTATAGCAAGTAAACAGTACACTGTCATTCACTTGGAATATTGGAATATTATTTAACCCTTGCAAACTTTATGCAAGTACCAATGCTGAAAAATAATTACAAGAATAATTTGTTCAGTTGTACACACTCGTCTTTTTTTTGCTTACAAAACTATGGTTTTTACTATGAACTTGTTTTTTTCATTCCATATCGCAAGTTCCTAAATTTAATCAGTTCTTCAGTTGGAACTGGTTGTCTCATTCCAATGGTCAGTGTGTAATTGGTCTCATAATCTGTCTCCGGACCGAACCTTGGTCATCGTGCCTTCCTTTCAAAATGTTTGCCACGAGTAATGGCCAGTACCGATAGTCTTTTTCCACCTTTTTTGGTTGTGCATGCCATTTTTTTGTACATTTGCTGTACTTGCGTGCATACTGGATCTGTCCTGCTGCTGTCATTGCCAAAGGGCGGATACATGTATATTGTGATCTAAGACAGCAAGTCATACTCTGCCAGTAAACACAAGGAACCTGCATACACAAATGACATCATAAATAGTAAAAAACGTGTGATACACTTTGGGAAGCTGCTTTGAAAATAAAATATAAATATTTGGCCAATTAAAAGCAAACTAACAATATGTGATAATAATTTATCTATATGTCTACTAGTTTTCATCTCACCACTATTTACTGACACATTAATTAGGTTGTTTTTTTTCATTCTTACAAGTTATGAAACAAACAACTTTTCTAGACAATTAGTAGCAAAAACCTTGAAATAATAACAGATCTAATGCTTACTCGAAGGAATTCATGGTTCCGCTCATTAATATGCAAGCTCCGCCCCCCTAGCAAAACTGTTGCTATTGTCCCACAAACAAAGCATCGCGCGAAAAGAAAATGGCGGCTGTTTTGAACGCTTCAGATGATTTAAAGAGAATTCCTGACCAAATCTCTACAAGTTTCCTTCCAAAAAGTTCAAGCTTATCGAAGAAAAGCTTCGAAAAAGGCTTAAACTATTACAAACATGCTTATATTCATGAAATTAAAGTTTTCGAAGACACAAATGCCGTGGTTAGAGTTGATGCCAAGTGTTGGAGGTCTCAGAGAAAAAGCGAAAAGCCACACACACTTACCCTGAAAATTATTAATAATAGCATCAAAGACACAGACTGCTCATGTCGGCAAGGGTAAGTATCAGATTGCAGCTGAATTTACAAGGAAATATTGCGAAAAAGATTCAATGTTCAGATTCAAAATAGTTTCAAAAAAGTCACGATCGTTATGCAGTATTCCTCGCCTGGATTGTACATTTTTCACATTGTAGCCGTTTTAATAACGTCAGGTAAGTAAAACTTTTATATTTGTCTAACTGTAATACACTGTATCAGTAAAAACAATAAATACATATTTTCTATTCAAATAAGGGTTTATAAATGTTCATTAAAACATTCAATGATTCATTCTCTTTCATTTTATAACATTAATAAGCAGTGTTAAATTTGCTTAAATTTAAGCTAAACTTACTCTATTGTGCCAGATATTCAATATCAATTATGTTTTCATGTCATCATCAAGAAAAATAATTTGCTAATAATCTCGCCTATGATCTGTGGGATCTTAAGTACTTATGTAAAAATATTCCATTAAGAAAGCAAGAAAAAAAAACATGCAATGCTAACATATTATGAACAAGTCATAAAATGAAAATTATTATTTAATATTTATTATAGGGCCTTGACAGTACAGCACATGCTCTAATTGGCTGTGAACAACACTTTTTTTCTTTATAATATAAACTATAGTCTTAGTACTTAACTTACTGACATTTTCAGAAAACTCGCTGGCAGCTTACCCAAACATGCAAAAATGCTTTAGGGCTATGAGGCCACCAAGTTAAGCTTAATGCTATGATAAATTAATTTAATTTTTTTTTCATAGATATAAACTGGTATAAAATACAAAATGGATAAATTGATATCAAAAGACTCATAACATTTTAAAGCCAAAAGTCTTCTAAAAATCATTGAAGAACAGCACAAGTACTAGAACATTTAAACATCAATTTTAATCATTTTGATGGTCGCTCTCTCATGCAAAAAATTGTCTCAAAGTAACATCCGTGTAACATTTTAGGGAGGGGTTGTTCATGGAGTTTTGAACCAGGGAAAAGGGGGTGGGCCAGCAAATTTTATTCCCTTGTAGAGGGGTGGGTCAAATTATTTGCTTTGTCATGTTTGCTTCTCCTCCAGCCCATCCCCTATTTTTATTGACCAGTCCCTAATTTAATTTCAATTCATGTATTCTGGTGCCTTGCAGTAGGTGATCTTGACAAACTTTTATCTAAATAGATTAATTTTGTTGTTTTATATTTTCTAAACAAGTATAATTAAAGTTATTGTAGATCACTGAATGAAAAACAATTGCCTTAGCATCCGTAGCTGTCTTATTCAAACTGTAAAACTTTTTCTTTTTTCTTTTTGTTGTTTTTTCTGTCCACAGACTTTCAGGCCACTGCTCCCATATAGTCTCTCCAAGGGTTCAAGCTACACAATCTTACACATGTCCCAGATCAGTTGAGCTCTACCAGCCTTCCACAGCAGTGGGCAAACCAAGGGGAACAAAAATAAAACCAGTACCTGTTAAGGATGTTGTTGTTGCCAGACCTTTGGAGAACAGAAAAAGAAAACCTGTTGTGTGCTAGCTTGATTTAAATAAAAAGTAAAGTACAGTTTAGTTGAAATAATGTACTCATCTTTTTTGTACTGAGGTAACATAACTAAAATATACAGTAGGATGATGACACAGTGGAAAAACTAGATGTATCTAATGTAAACATTAGTCAAGGTGCTATAGTAAAAAAAGAAAATAGAATTAGAAACTACTTAATTAAAGTAGTGCTTTGGACACTCTCCTCATCAATAATATAAATAAATACAAATCATATATTCATTTCTAATATAAATATAAATATACATTTATAAATTACCAAATACGACAAATTCAGTTTGATAAAAACTTTATTTCATTCTTTATGAATACTTTTGCAATAACTTCAATACAACTTTAACACTTTTTAAGGTTACCAAAAATAACACCTGCAGAAATTTAACGCTTGAAAAATCTAAAGGAAAGTCCATTAGAATATGTCTTATCTGGAGAGGCTCCAAAAGTCACAACTCCTTTTGGTGAAGTTTAGATGGGGTCTGCTCTATCATACCAGGTAATATATCGATTTGAGGTAACAATCTTTGCAATCTCACCATAGTGCTGTGATATATGTTAAGTGCTGAAATAGACATTTCATAATAATCAGTGTAATCAATCATTTGTTGTCTGAGACTAGATAATTTGATGGGTCAAGTATATGTGTACATAGAGACTAGAATTTATATTCTCCCTTTCAGTACCTTAAGACCTATCTTTATCTTTAATAAAAGTGTCTTGAAACAAGGTTAGGTAGCAACAAACAGTCCATATTTTATTTATATTTGTAAAAGGGGATGTTGGGATACGATGTGAGAGAATTTTGAAGGTTTTTACTTTGGTGATTACCCTTTCAATGTGGACTCTGTGCTTTGCAATTTTACTAATTAAGGCAGTGTCAGAAACTGCCATTTGGCAACCTGCTTGAGCAAAGGGCTGGGCGGTGCGGTTAAAACATGAATAAAATTATAATTTTGATTTTGATTTTGAGGGTCAACAGAAAAGACAGGCAAAAAATTTAAGGATTATGGAAGATAAGACAAAAAATATATATAAATAAATAAATAAATAAATAAACAAAATAAATAAATAAGTAGGAAAAATAAAATAAAATAAAATAAGAAATGCCATGGCTTT
>JAOCNB020010283.1:0-32793 GCA_026546465.2 Palythoa caribaeorum | reverse complement strand
GCAATGAACGAGTGGGAGTCTGGCACTGCAACCAATACACGTCACATTTCAAGATGGCGGCGCGCGGGAAATTGAACTATCGAAATGATCGATACAAATCGGTTGGCGTGAGATATACAAAAAGGATAATCAAATTTGAGCAGGCGATATTGACAAAAGGTAAGAAAAAATCTTATTTTAGACACGCAGTATGTGTTAATAAAAACTTTTTTAACAAATATAAACTCTGGACTTTCTGCTCTTCGATGTTAGTATTTTAGCGTTGATATTACGCAAAATATCGTGATTTTTCAGCGGCGAGCAGATGCATTAACTGAGGCAAGTAATAAATTTACGAGATACTGAAAAAAATAATGATATTTTGCAAAAACAAAGTCCAATGATTGTTTTATCATTCGATCACAGAATTTGCTTTTTCTGTTTTTGTGGAAAGCAGCGACGGTTATATTAGTACGCGTTGCCTCGTATTCACAATCGGTATCCTTCAGGCATATTGTGTCGAAACTACGCGCATGAGTAGAGTCATATCCGCAAGACGGTAATGCGCATGAGCAGTGCCGTATTTGTAGGCAGCTATTTGTAAGTCACGTGATGGGCCTCGGGCCAATGAGGGAAAAGAAAAAAATCCATCGAATGATAGAAATAATACGATTTAAGATAGCCCATCTGGGTTGAGTTGACGTAATCGCGCTATATTTGCTTTTAGAGCAAAAATAGGCGCCAATATACTGAATCTTACAGGATGAAGTTCATGTTCACTTAAATTACGATAACAAATTGACCAAAACAGCTAGAACTGTAATATGATTAAAAAATTTAAGTAAGTAAATATTAATGCACCACGGCAAAAAACGAATGTATTTTTAAAAACACTAGAAACTTCCTTTAGCATTCAAACAACTCCTGCGAGCTTATGACATAAATAAAGCTCTTTCGAATATAACTGCAATAAAAGGAAACATATAATTAGGAAAATGTAGCTCTACTAAGCTCTATCAACTATCGCGAGTGTCGTTTCGTAAGCATAACAATATTTATAAACAAAAGGCGCTTTTTAAACGCTCGTGGAATTTTCATAGTAAATATAACGAACTGTGATCATCTCAAATACGAAGAGAAATAATATAACTAAGGTGTCCAGTTTTTTCGTATGACTACTGATCCCGAAGTTTTCCGATTATAGTCGAAGTATGTATCGAGGTATGTCTTACTTTGATTGGCTGCGACGTTCCGCGATGTTTTTTAAAAGATGATTGAATAAATTTGGGCCTCCTGTGGTACTTCATTTAGGGACACTCAAAGACGGTAACATACAGACTTCTATCGTAATGGCAGTACCCGCAAAAATATTAAATTAGGAATGAAAAAAATTGTTATTCTTTAAGTGTTCTAAATTGACATCCTAGCAGACTAAATTATATACGCCGCCAAAGAAAATGAATAGCAAAACAGTTACTGTTCATCAACAGGATACCTAAACTGTGTGCAATTCTACAGTTGGTTTCGGCTCCATCAAACGCGATGCGAAACTCACAAACCACGTCCAATTACCCATAAAAGTAAGTATCGGTAAGTAACAACAGTAACATCAATTATTACATCATCTTAACTTCAGTGAAAAAAGATTTCAAAGTTTCCAATCTCAGACTTCGAGAGCACAAAAAAATATTTAACTCAACAAACACAAAGAGGTACGTAGTCAGCCATTTTTTCCATTTAAGCCCAAACTGTAAGTCGTAAATCAAGTTTTTTCAACGTCCAACGTGGTCGTGTTCAAAACTATTGCAAAGTTTAGCATTGTTTTCATATATAATATATATGCGTTATTGAACAAGTGTGAGGTCAACTCGAATGGATATTGGCCAAATTCTTTTTTTGCGTTATTGTGGGCAGAACGAATTCGAGGTCTATGAAAATGCAAAAAAAGAACGAGGCCAATATCCAGCCATCTCTTGACCGAACAAGCTTGTTTAATAAAATATTTATTATATGTCCAGAGAATTTCACTTTACTACTGAAAATGACTTGTTTATTTTCGAGTGTTGGGAAAGAAAGCCGACTGATCACTGACGGAGCGTGCTCGTTCTTGATTGGACAAATTGAAAAATAACCTGATTTAATTGGTTTACAAGTTTGATGAGTAAACATCAAAATGGAATCAGAAGCTGCACAAACTTCCACAAAGCAAGTTTATGCTCTTCGGACGAAATGAATTCTATCAAATACCTTGAGAAACGTTAAAAGTGACGAAAATAGCTTAATTTTCAAAATCCAAGTTTAAAACTGACATCTTGCTTTGAATCAAAACAGTTTCTTCCAAACTGAAACTATCAGCTTCAATGATATCTAAATTGGAGCCAGCTTCGTTCAGGGAACGCTGAAGACTTTGCTGAAATACAGTAATGTCAAACTGCCAGGTTCCGGCGTACTCTGTACCGTTAAGTATCTTTATGTTTTTTTAAAAATTTGCACAAAAACAAATTCAATTCTTGCTCTGGGATGTCACTAACTTCTCTGTTTTCGTTTTCCGTAAGACAAAAACGCTTGCATGTCTTCATATCACTTCGCGTTTTAATTTTTGTATTTGTCGGTTTTTTTGACAAATAAATTTACGAAACTCGTCTATGTTTTCTTTGTTTTGACTGACTCCTTCCCCTCTTTGCGACTCCATTGCCCGAAACTCAATGTGTAATTCCGCTCCATGCATTTTTTTTCTTGCATGAACAAAAGGGGCAATCCCGAGCCGTCAAGATCGCCGGCCTATCTTGCCCGCTAGAGTAACCAGTCAGAACACAGAATGCCCTTCATCTTGCCCGCTCAGCGAGCCTGCCATATAACAATGAAAGCTAATATTTCATTTGATACAGTGGCGATTCACCTTTCGGCTACTAAAAAGATTATTTACAGAAATTCTTTATAAGCCCGTGCTTAATGGTTCAATTAAAGGATAGCTACGCCACTGATAAACGCTGCTTACCATAGTGAAAACTCCTCCAAAGTTGGCTCCGTGTGTACTTCAGCCTAAATGATATCGCTTCTCGATCATGTTTCTCTAAAGGTGCTTTTTTCTTCGTTTTCATCCTAAAAATAGAAAATTTTCACTTCAAAATACTGTACAAACGTGTACAATGCGAATGTTCTATTTCAGTTTTATACATCAAAAAACAGACGGCCAAAAACGGCTGCTCACGTAGCGAAGTGTTGTCACAAAACATTATGAGCGATGTGATTGGTTGAAACGCTTCATATTCGGCTATTTCATTAAGTCATCTTACAGTCACTAAAATGGCTTTTCTAACTGAATTGCTTTTTATGTTTGCGGTTTTATCAAATGGATAACTACGCTAACTATGTAGTATAATAGGTACACAGAAATGCAAATTTTATTTCCAGTTATTGAAGAGATTCGACCCCTCTGGTATGCAGGTTATCAGTGCTATGTCCCTATACTAACTCTTTTCTTTCCTTTTCAACTGTACGTCTCCAGATAGTCTTAGGTCTTCCTCTCCTTATCGTCTCCTCTGGTATGCAGGTCATCAGTGCTATATCCCTACCGACTCTTTTCGTTCCTTTTCAACCCCATGTCTCCAGATAGTCTTTGGTCTTCCTCTTCTTATCGTCATCAGTGCTATGTCCCAACCGACTCTTTTCTTTCCTTTTAACTGTATATCTCCAGAGAGTCTTAGGTCTTCCTCTTCTTATCGTCATCAGTGCTATGTTCCAACCGACTCTTTTCTTTCCTTTTCAACTAAATGTCTCCAGATAGTCTTAGGTCTTCCTCTCCTTATCGACCCCTCTGGTATGCAGGTCATCAGTGCTATATCCCAACCGACTCTTTTCTTTCCTTTTCAACCGCATGTCTCAAGATAGTCTTAGGTCTTCCTCTTCGTTTCGTCATCAGTGCTATGTCCCAACCGACTCTTTTCTTTCCTTTTCAACTGTATGTCTCCAGATAATCTTAGGTCTTCCTCTTCTGTTATGCAAATCATCAATGCTATGTCCTAACCGACTCTTTTCTTTCCTTTTCAACTGTATGTCTCCAGATAGTCTTAGGTCTTCCTATTCCCCTCTGGTATGAAGGTCATGAGCTTTATGTCCCATGCAACCAACTCTTTTCTTTCCTTTTCAATCATATGTCTCCAGATAGTCTTTGGTCTTCCTCTTCTGTTACGCAAATCATCAGTGTTATGTCCCAACCGACTCTTTTCTTTCCTTTTAACTGTATATCTCCAGAGAGTCTTAGGTCTTCCTATTCCCCTCTGGTATGCAGGTCATCAGCTTTATGTCCCATGCAACCAACTCTTTTCTTTCCTTTTCAATCATATGTCTCCAGATAGTCTGGTCTTCCTCTTCTGTTATGCAAATCATCAGTGTTATGTCCCAACCGACTCTTTTCTTTCCTTTTAACTGTATATCTCCAGAGAGTCTTAGCTCTTCCCCTTCTTCTTATCCCCTCTGGTATGTAGTTCATCCGTGATGTGCTATGACCCAATCGACTCGTTTCGTTTCTTTCCTTTTTAACCGTTTGTCTCCAGATAGTCTTCGGTCTTCCTCTCCTTTCGTTCCCTCTGGTGTGCAGGTCATCATGCAGTGCATTGTCCCATCCGACCCTCTTCTTTCCTTTTCAACCATATCTCTTTAGATAGTCTTCAATGTTCCAGTCTCCTCGTCCCCTCTGGTATTCAGGCCATCAAGGCTATGTCCCAACCGACTCTTCTGTCCTTCTTTTCTTTCCTTTTGCCACATTCGGTGCTAAGGTCATCGGTGCTCCGATAAATTAATTATTCCTATTCACTATCTTCCAGCATCTTCACCCGGCTTCATGTTTGCTCTTTCTTGTAATTCTTCAAAATTAAGACAATTCCTCGCAGGTAGCTGTAACGAACGACATCAACCGCTTTGTTATCTCCCTTGTTCATATTCTATGTCATAATTCTGCGTCTTTGCTTCAATAAATGTAGTTTTATAAAATAACCTTTTTATGATGGACGAAGATAAAGTTTTGTTACCTGAATCAAAAAGCATGCAATCACGAAAAATTATCACAGTTTCTTGTTTAAAATAAACAATACCCTACAAAACACCAAACAAATGCTTTTTACATAATACCAGAAATGTCAAAAAGCCGCTAGTAAGAAACAAAAATGAAATTCTTATTTTACATTAAAAAACACAGTTAAGGCTGCTCTTTCTAAAAACATGCTAATTTCGGGGTATCGATTCATAGAAAATCTCTCAAAACCTGTCACGGCAGTTCGTTTGATATATATAACAGGCAAAAAGTCAGATTTTCATCTTTTTTATACTTTACAATTCTAAACAGCTTGACCTCTTCCCACCTGAGAAAGATTTTGAAAGGAATATTGAAGTCGTTAAAAAGAAAAGAACAAAATATTATAGTTTTTATTAATCTCAAACACTGAAAGAAAAGTCTTCCAACAAGAACTGTTTGTTGTCATGAGATAGAGTAACAAAGCACTTGCTTTATTCACTTTTTGTTGCAGTTTGTGTGGAAAGTCATTTCGCTGCTTTGGTAAGTTTGTCGGTATTTTTGGGCTACATATGGGTTTAACCTGCCTTCACTTAAAAAATATTCGACTAGGACTGAACTTAATTCTGTTTATTTGTAATAACAATAAATGTGAAATGTCTTTAACTGATGAAAATGTATTCAAATCAAGCCGTTTGATTTCAACTTGATGTGCTTTTGATGAAAAGCACTTTTGCTATAAAACCTAGTGATGAACCTTCTCAAGCTGGGCGAATTCACAGAATATGTATAATATCTTAAAAAATTAATAAGACTGCCCTATAGCTAATGTTCACACAACTGCTGGGTTTTATTACGATAACTACAGAGGTATATATAGATATGATGACTGTAAAAACGTAAAAAAAAGTTGAATTACTTCATTTTTGCCTTTTTTACTAACAGCAGCTGCATGCCAACTTTGCGGGTATCGCTCTCATCTAGAAAAATACTCGACAGTCAAAAACCATGGTGGCAGATATTAATAAAACATGTTGGCAAACTTCTAAAGAGATGTTTGCCTGGTGAGTCTTTCACCATTCAAAAGATTTTCAAAAAGTTGACATAGTTCTGAACGATTTCGCCGGAGTTCTCACCGCTCCGATTAAACTCGAACTTTGTGGCAGGTGCATATGGTCTGATCCACGATATATTCTCCCAAAACTGGACATGAGTAAAGCGGAGTGAAGAGGCCGTGTTCACCTTTAATTTCATTAAAACATCTGCTTTCTACAGCGAATTACAATAAACTCTTCAAGCAGCTAAATCTAAAATCGGCCAGTCTTTTGCGAAACTCTTTCACAGAACGTAGTTGGAGTAAAGACAATTCGTTTCATAGCAGCAATTTTCTCTTGCTCTATTTACAGATTTTCACAAAGTCAAAAAATGAAAAACGTAAATTAGAAGTTCCGTTGCGAATTTCTAAACCGCTTGATGCAAAGAGAAAGTTGCCACGCGTCGAAACGTTACTCGGTGCTTATTTTTATCACAAAATGTTTTTAGAAAACTTTGTTTCTTATTATTATCTTTGTTCAGAATGGAGTCGACACTTTATTGCGGACATGCAGATAGACAATATTGGACAGTATTGCACGTGGTTTGTTTGGTTAACACACACCAGATCATATGTTATTATGATTATTATCGTCTCCGCTTTTCAGTTAACACCCGTAAATTACCACATTTCCCACAACAATTTCAGTTTCTCTCACCTCTAACTCTTCCCACATATTTCACGAAAAAGAGCAGGCAGGGAATACGAGTAGCCTGTACGGTAATACTCCCTGTTAATAACCCACCAGCATTGTGATATCTAATCGAGATTTGGCCTGCTATCCTAGGCCGCGGATAAACGGGGGCGACAGGTGAAATTTGAAGTGGTTTGCGTTTCAGGTTTTATTTCTGCGCCAAATGTAATAACCTTGATGGAGGTTGAGTTTACATAAGAGCCAAGAAATCTATCAGGACAGTATCAATATGAAAGTTGATTGAACAATCCAACAATCGCTACAGTACACACATGGTTTACACATGTCGTCTTCTATGCTCAGCAAACAAGACTGGCTTTAGAATCAACTCAATTTACTGACGCCCCGTTTCGGTTACCTAGAATTGCCATAAGTCCTGAAGATCGTTCTAAGCTGAAAATTAAATATTCGTTGATGTATTTATACGCAGCGGGATTTTAAAAACATTCCCGAAACAATTAATGTACGGTTCAAAACTTTCTGAAAGTTTGTTTAATCATTCAGCCTTTCACTCAATCTTAGGAGTCACTCATCACTTGGGCCATCGAACTCATCCGGCATGTGAAGGGAGTTTCATAATGAAACTGACTCGCTCCTCGCTGTTTAATTCTTCCCGCAAAATTTCTTTAGAGCGGCTACTTCAAAGAGCTCAAAGAAAATTCTCCACAGCACCTGCCCTTAAATACGTCCTTGCTCCTGCGTGTAAACCCCCAAAAAATAAAGCAAAAGCAGCAAACGAAAAAAATAAAGAGAATCAAGCTGAGGCGTGTTAATATTTGCAAAAATCGATTAGAGCTGAAGGCAGGAAGAGAGATGAATCGAAGCGCTAGCAACAAACACAATAGGCGGAAACTATGGGCGGGATCAATGTACACAGAGAAGTGTGAGAAATAAAGTTATTATGGTCAGGGATTTTTATAGATTTCAAATGAAACACACGACGTTTGAAGAGACAACGGTCTGAACAAACAGAGAAGGTTGTAAATTTTATTATTGCCAAATAATTGGCATTCTGTTAACAGTACAGAAACTTTTTAGAAAAAGCAGCAAGCAAAAGAAAGCGTTAAAAATGAATGGAAACTCTGGGATGCAGTTTGAAGGAATCGGAAGAAAATACAGAATTCTTGAAGGTAACATTTTAATAATGCACTAATGTTTTTTGACTCTATCGATTACAAAAAAAGATGTAAAAGCTAACATAATCGCGATTTCAGTTAGCTATGAAACAAATGATTGAGTTGTTCATTTTATTCCCGATTATCGGAGGCACAAAAAAAATTACTTTCAAGAAAGCTTGTTTGATCAAATGTCGTTTTTCCTTCGGTCAATTCCTTGTTTTTTTGCCAATGTCGTTTGTGTTAGAAATAAATAACACTACATTTTCCTCTGGTAGATTAAACGAGAATCTGTTTCTATTTGAATGAAAATTGACAATTTTATTCGTTTCTTAATTTTCAAAAGGAAAAGGAATTTACGATTCATCGCTAGAAAAAACAATTTTGATGGAATAAATCGACATGGTTATAAAGTAAAACGTTACACCTTTGACGGACATACCAGCTAAACTTCAGGTTAAAATGGCAATACTTTTTCAGAATTCAGCTACGACTTTTTTACCACAAATGTAACAATTCCGTCACATTAGAAGACGATTTTAAACACAATACTCCTGTTAAAGTTGCTAAATTTCGTCGAATACAAAGTTCCAACTTCAAAAAATTTCTGGTGAGTTTAGAAACGAAAATGAACTCTCTCAATAATGAGAAAACGAGTTTATCAAACTGATCATTTTATTTTCATGAACCACTTCACAAAATTAAAACTTCCTCCAGCACAGAAACGGCAGAAAAAAACAGTTGACAAAAAGCTTGTAAGTAATTTGATTTTTTTTCTACACCATCAGATTTGTTATTAGTATGCGTAAAAACATGTCGAGTTAAAAATCGCTTTTGTTTTCCGAAACATTTTGACTACAAATTGAAAACAATAGCCATAAACGAAATGGAAAGACGAAGCCCTGGCATCTTAAAACCTGATAGACATGTAATAACTACGTTAAGGGTTTTGTTCTATCTAAAAGGGTTAGATCAACTTCGTTTTTTTTTTCAATGGGCGAAAGACGTCGTGCTTCTTCGTTGCTCGTTTTCTGATGCGAAAAGATGGCTTTGCACTCAGTTCACACCTATACCAATTACTGACACACATGCACCAATCCAAACCTTTTGCCTTTTAGATCTTACATTTTCGAAATCTTTGTTCTGTTAATGTAATTTATTCATGTTTTACATGAAAGAGCTGTTTGTCAGTGACTTCGCACCACTTCGCACCTCCAGCAAGTACCGGCTCAAAATCGTTAATCCAATTCTTTATCCTGTTTGCAACAATAAATGGACTGGCATTATTGTTATCCTGCTTGCAATGTAATTTAATTAAAAACTCTATGCTGTTTTTGGCCCTTTTACTAAGCTGATTCCTTTTTTTCAATTCAAAGTAAAATCCCTAATTTGGATTTTCCCAAACTGACTAGCACAAGTGCATGCGATAAACCCAAAGCCCGAGTTTACAAGTTTTTGTTTCTCAACTTCAGATTTAAAAGTAATGTTTTTTGTTGTTATTGAAAATGATGAAAGTGCTTGTGATTTTACCCAAGAAAAATATATCCGACAAGAATTCTTAACAACGTCTTTTTCTGTGACCTTTTACACTTCTCTGCGCATTTATATTAATATTTCTATTCCTGCAATGGCTCTTTTCTATTCTCAGAGAAAACGATTTTGTTTGGCTTTATATTATTTTTTTGGTTTGTTGCAAAGGAATCGAATTAACTAAATCCTGAAATCAAGTTGAAGCCACGGGTTTCCGAAGATTAAAGCCAGCAAACGCAAGGTTAAAAACCCTCATGAACAGATGCCATTTTTTACACAAAAGTACTGCATTTCTGTGTCGCGATCGCTCTTTCTTTTTGTTAAATCTTTTTCTAAAAAAAAACAGAAAATACAGCAAAATGCTTAATAATCTCTTTTTTGCGTATGTTTTAGTTTTTGCGAATATATTTTTTAAAAAAATAAAATCGCATGCACTTTGCCTTTAAAATCTGCTTTTACTGATTACAAGTATAACGGAAATTCTACCTAACAGATATTCACAGCTTTCCCGCACTCCATTAATATACACTTGCAAAAATTTTAGCATTTGTCCAAAATCAATTTGCTCTAATAAACTCCGAATCTGCTAAAAGAATTGACAATACAAGTAATTTTAAGACTGCAAACGGAAAAACCGCTCTCAAAACAAAAAGGCCTGAAGTATGTGTTAAAATCGACTAACGAACAATCGGTCACCAAAATGGAAACTCGCAAAAGTTAACTCTGCAATTGCTTTTTATATCACTAAACAAAAATGTCAACGAAATTATAGGGAAACAATTTAAAGTATATATATAAAGGTTAAAAATGTGAAGGTGAAGAAAGATTTTTCAATTCAGTTCTTATTTTTTTAAGGAATAAAATCAATTGGATTTAGAAATAGATCTAACGACATTGATTAACCACAAAACACAAACTCGTTAGTAATCGAATCCTTTCAAAACAATACCGTATCACTTTTTCATTCGGTTTAGTTCTTGTGAAGAATGCTGCTTCGACTTTTGAAAGTTATTGTCCGAGCATAAACAAAAGCGGATTCGTTTTTATATTAATGTCAACAAACACTGGGAGAACACGAGGCAAAGATAAACGGCCAACTGGTGGAAAAGCAAGTTTGAGGCCGGCGTTTTTAAACCGGTCGTTTGCAAAAAGGAGAATTGTCATCACATTTCTACCGAGAAGCTTTACCTGCTAAAATACACACTATGCCACATTTAAATCATATGGATACAAAATTAATTTAGAAAGCCCATATTGCTAGATAAAGAATACAAGATGGACAAATAAAGAGAGACTTAACAAGAATCTCGTCAATGCTAGATTATGGGTGCTCACCGGCTGAAGTTGCGAATCCGACACAAGATTTCACACAAAACACAACCCTTTTTCAGACAATCGCTTATGAGAGAACATATAATTTGAGAACTTAGGAGAATCGCGATTTAATGAAACCGTTGTCAAAAGTGTGTAGATTTTTGGCTATTCGACCAGAGTGATTCAATGTTACAGATAACTTGAAATCGCAGGCAAAACTGAAATTGAAGATAGTATATTTGCAATGGTCTTACCGATAAATAAAGATAAATTTCGCCTTTCTTTTGCTCCAAAAGTCAATTCACAGCGCACCAAAAAAATGTAAAACAGGTATATAGCTTGTCAAAAACAATCACGTACTTAGTTTCTTTTTGTTTCGTCTAGGAAAAACAATTAGTTTTGGATTTCATTTTGCAAAGCAAAAAATCACTTTTTCGAACGGTTTAATTTTTTGTACTCGTGTCGGCCACAGTTGAAGACTTTTTCCCGCGCCTTTTGACAAAACGTTTGCACATAACGTAGATTTGACTCCCTGATAAAACTGTTTAATTTCTTCAACTAAGTAAACGAAACGTTTATTGAAATAAACTGTCGTTTTCACGTGACAGATTTGAAATCGATCTCTCTTGTACAATAAAACACGAACAAAACTTATCAAAGTATTTTGTTTATTAAGGAAAAACAAATCTTTTATAAAATCCCAGATCTGTGCAACTAAAAAATATTATCATCAAATATTCCGAGTGTATATACATTATCATGGAGGGTTTCTGAAGCAAAAGATTTCATATGTGGTATGTGTAGAAAATTATTTCAGAAACCTAAAAGTTCAAACGATTGTCGGTCTTGTAAAACAATAACTGGATAAGCTGCGGCAGGTGCATTAAAAGAAAAAAATTAGCGATGAGCAATTCAGCTAGTTTTGTAACTACGCGAAGAATTTATTTTGTGTTCAAAACATCAATACATAATAGAATAATGAAAACTTTGCGGATTTATAATCTATGCAACGCAAACTGAAATATGCAACTCAGTAGTTTCTACCAATACAAAACACCTTAATTATGCATTGTTTTCTTACGAAACGAATGTTATTATTTCAACTTATATGTATTGTTCTTTTTGTATATGAAAAAACAGAACAGCTTTCCTTGTAAAATATGCAACTAGAAACATTGATTCTGAAAAACGATTGGGTTTCGTCGAAAAATATGACATTAAAGGAAACGAAAAAAAGCTTGAAAAACAGGATGACAATTCTGATAAAACTGTGATGTTGCTTTTTCGATTGCAAACGAAAGTGAACAAATTGCCACTTCCCATATTAAAATACAGTATTAGCAGGGTTTAGCGTCACTGAGACAACTCCGCAAGTAAACAGTAAATCGCTTGGTTGTCGAATGGCCAACTAATTTGTGTCTTATTTACTTTAATACGCGTTTTTCATTGGCTGGAGGCACGGTAATTTGGTTCACATAAAATGTGGCCTACCATGGCTGGTTGGTGATTAAATGCAAAATCAAACATTCTAGTTCTCTTTCACACATTCACAAAGTTGACATTGAATATTTGTTTTTTTCGGTTTTCTTTGAGTTCTTGACATGAATGAGTGGTTTGAAATGAGCCATTCCCTGCTAACAAGTCTGAACTGAATTGTCATAATCTCGCTTTCACGATACCGCTTTTTCGACACAATGACAGCACTCTGTTGACAGAGCTGCCTAGCGGGGCAAACCGCCCCAAAAATAATTGCTATGAAACTAAAAATTGCGCTTCTTCCTCCAGAATTCACATTTAGGCCTATAACTTCATCTCAAATATTACGGACTGACGCACATTGCCTGAATTTGGCGTAAAACAGGTTTATAATGATTATTTTTGGACAAACTTTACAATAACAAACAAGCACTACATCGTTTATACAGAATACTTTTGGATGTCAGTTCTAAAGAGACTTTCAAATTATGTATAAAAAATAAAACTTTAATAATTTTTAGCTGTAGCCAACTGCCGTCTTATGACAATGATTTTATTTTTAGATTCGTTTTGTCGGAATGAAAACTGGCTGACAAATTTAAAGTTAATGTCGAATATCTCGATGATAATTGATGTATCGTAAATTTATGACTTTATGGCTCGAAAGAGTTGTTGGTCCTAAATTACGAATTCATGTCAGTCGGCAGCCGAGTCCGTGACTACGGAATTGGATGATTTGACATTTGTTGACTTTTGTAAACCGAAACTCTCTGTAGTTGCCGGTAGTTTTAAAAACAACTTACTGTCGAAAATGTACATTGTTCTAAATTCTCTCGTGTACAACAGTTACAACGAATTTAATCTTGTTCCATATGAAACGTCCGAACAAGAGAAATAAGTTTATGAGATCCACAATAGAGTTTATACATACACTTAGAAATAATAATGAAACGCGTGGCTCAAAATTAGAAAGGCGCCAGACCAAAGCTGGCTCTAATAACTTATTCTTGCTTTGATTAATAGCCACTTGGTACAAAAACCTATTTCTAGTAGCTGAACATCCATCACACAAACCAAGAAACTGATGTACGAGAAAGGTGCAGTTGTTCCACAAATTTGAAAACAAATAACAACAAAAATGCTAATTTGTTCTGACAGAACTCAAATAAAAATTGAACTGTTTGTGCAGTTAAGAATTCTGGGCGTCTTGCACATGTATCGCTATAGCTACTGCTCTAACAAAGATCATATCTTAAAATAAGCAGTACACAGTTGGAAATTCAGTACACATGGATAATGAACGGAAATTCTCTCTCATGAACGGCGCGCTTATAGCTCGACGCACTAAAATAGTCTATTAGTGTGGAGATCTTAGTGTGTTGGTTTTTGCGTAACCGACTTTGAAGGTCGAACGGTGTGTACATATAGAAGGTTCTAGACTGGCGCATCCGTTCATCCGTTGGAATAAACTATACGTTGGTCAGAGGCTGTGCTACGATGAGCAATGTCAGAAAACCAAAAGGTATGAGATATATACACATATCTTTGTATACAACGCAGCTGTTTACGTCGTTTGCCCGATCGCTATGCTAGGATTCAATAACACTTCAAAACTAAATGATAAACGGAATCATCAAAGACGGCCATTTCAAAACAGCTAGGACCGGATAGAACAAAACCATAAACTGTTCAGAGTAATATGTGATTGCATAAAATAGGAAACTATGACAATAGTATACAAAAACTGCCGTGTGCACATAAATAAGATTCATCTCTCTCTCGTCCGGTCCAACCCGGTATTTGTTCGACTTGTCAAAATCTTTAAAAACAAGAAAACTTTGGTGTACATATTTGAATCTTCTGAATTTAAGAGCGCCAAAACAGATCTATCGCACTTTACTTACTTTTTCAATTCCACAGCAAAATTCAAGTGTAATTTCCGCTTAGAATAAAACAGTTAAATCCAGATCTATCAATTAAAACAACTTTCAGTTATGCTATATTGGCTTATCCTAAAAAATTGTTACATGTAGTTTTTCGTCATGTTCCACACTATAGTAAACTTGCGAAACAGTTTAACAAAACCGAATTTCAGTAACCAAACAATCCCTAAGTTTCCTCTATCTATTTATGCCCGAGTTACATAGAAGAGTTTCAAAAGTTCTTTACTTACAAGCTGCTAGTTTGAAAACATGTCATATATTCAGGTCAACAGCCTGGTACTGTCTTTCAAAAACATGTATAGGCTACAAGAATTATAATCGCTAATATCTGATTGTTCCAATATAACAGAGTGCTCGACAATTCCCAGAAAATATTTCCTGGCTAATTTCGTGGAAATTATCTTCCCGCCACTCTCCATCCACTTGCTTGAGTGTGATTCATTCCAGTTGTACATTCATAATCGATCAGGTTGACCGCTCGTTGCGACTGTACACATATGTTTAACTTTAACTTTTAACTGAATGTTAAACCTTTTCGTAAGCGAGCTCCTTGTGCCTTTTCGCTGTAGCGTTTTTGTTCACAGACCCGTTTAAATTTACTCTCTTTGTAGAGATATTTTAACTACTTAAATAGTTTCTTGCTTTGAAAGCAGTCCTAAACTAGAGAAATGTCCTTCAACTCTTATGAATCATGTCACTTGAAGTGTGAAAAAGACTAACCGGAAAAAAAGCCATAAAAAATCTGCAGCTCTTTTTTAATGATTAAGACGTTATCTACTACAACATAATCTAAACTCTGGCTTCAAGAAAAGGAAAACTCCAATAATATTATAAAAAGGAACAATTTTGACCTTAAAAGCAAGTCTTGATATGATTGTCGTCGCGCTTGGTGTAGCCCGGCCAAAACCGATAATTATTTAAATTATTATTATACTTTCCTTATCATAAGCAAAGTTCATTGAGTCCAAAAAAGCCCCTTAAGGGCTGCTTACATTTAGTTCACGGGTTCGTGTCTCCCACTGAGTGCCCTGCTTTCTTATGTACCCGACACTAATGAGGAGAAAATATTTTAAACTTTTAAAGCCGACACGCTGACAGAACAGAAGTTAACTTGGACTATTTGAAGCTCTCTTCAACTTTCTTCATATTTTCGCCGCTGCAATTTCAAGTCTTTCAAAAGTGAAGTTTGAATTTTGTTTGAAAATCGATTTATTTGAATACTGAGACGAGGGGACTCGCATAATGTTTTACTAATGAAAGTCCAAAGATTTTAAAAACATACTAATACTTTCTGCTAACTTCTTTCAGTTGAAGCTTCATAAGGCCTTCAAAATAAACGGAGATGTCTTCAAAATTACGTCCAATAAAGAACATAAGGGGTTGAGGATTTGATTTACAATAAAAGGCAATGCAGGATAGTTGACAAGTTGGAAGTATCATAGCTCTTTTCTCACATTATTGTACTGCATGCAACAATTAGATTAAGACCAACATACAGTCTCAAAGCTCCCTTTCTTTTACCCAGGCCGAAATTGACAGTCTAGTCTTAAACGACTCATTGCTTTTCTACTTCAAGTTTTTGAACAGATATCTACCAGTTTGCGCTACATACCAAAGTAAGAGTAGCTTTACTGGAGTAAGACTGAACTGTTGTTATCCACTAAAACGTATTTGCAAATAAAATTCACTAGTGAGTTCATTTTCATTGTAGTGTACATTTGGAAGATCTTTATCGACTTGAATAAAATGCAAGATTAGAATCGAAATGATATAGGCGAGGAAGAAAATCGTTTGATTGCGACTTCAGATAACCAGACAAATTCCTAAGATCTTTCGTCGTTCAAGACTTTTTCCTTCAGTAATCATACAACTTAAAAAAACTGCCTCACTTGCAAACAGACACCTTTACCTGCGAACACAAACTGAAACTGTTTTAACCTATAAAAACGCCACAAGTGGGTTTAAAAGATTTGCAAGCCGAGACTACAAAAATATAATCGGAATAATATCGGTATTGCTGGAACTTGCCCGCAGGAAATATCTGATATTGATAAAAACCAAAGCAAAGACAAGACACCGAGTTCCACCACAAAATCTTTCCCGAAAACCTTTTTCCATTCAAACTGTATAGAATAATATAAGAAGCTGTCTTTTGTAATAAAAAAGAATCGAGATTTTAATTGCTGCCGTAACAGAAAATGAATAAGTACTTGAAGAATGAATCACGTAATTTACATTTATTTAATCTTGCCCTTTAATCGTGAAAAAAGGAAGAAATTGTGAATAATCATATTTATAGAATAGGTTCACTTTCTGAATCCACACTTCTGTACAAATTAAATAAAGAAAATTCCAAACTACTTCAAATCCAAGTAATTTGCAGCGCCTCGTATCTTGAAGAGGTGTTATGGGTTAATATAGAGTTTCTTCTTGAAATAAGCAAATATGTAAATAGAAAAACATGAATCCTAATTAAATTTGACACCCAAAATCTTCCCAACTCTAAAATCAGGACCTACGAAAATTAAAGTACGTTTTTCTTCTCTAACAAATCCCTGCAGTATGAGGATTGTCTGGCCGTTCAGGAGAGGAGTTTTAAAATATTTTGCATGTAAAGGTCTGAATGTCATATATGATTAGAGTCACGACATAACAGAAATATGATCTACCTTGAACTATACAACAGTGTACAAATCACAGCCAATTTACTGATAACCTAAAAACGCTTTCGCTGAGCATTTATCGTTGTTATTGGTTTTGGGAAAAAGTAAAAACGTGAACGCTAAAAAGTAAAGAAATAAATCATGGTATTAACTGGAATATATCACAACCATTTTCTTGAGAAACAATTGCATCTATTTTATTAGAAATCCCAAGCGTCGCCAGTTTTTAACAAGTTATCCCCTACCGATATTAGAGACCCGAGCAAAAAATATTCGAGCAGAACAGCTGCAATAGACGATGGAATAGCACAAATGAAACGTGCCCTTTGTAATAACTTAGCATAAAATTAACCTTTGTGAGGGTGCTGCAAAGCCGACTTTTGGTTAATAAGATCGAAAAACTTGCAAAATGGTATCAAATTTGAAGTAACTTTCCTGTCTGACACGCCGCATTTTGCTTCTATCCGAGTGTTTAGAAATTGAGAAACAAATCGTTCAAAAGCGATTTTAATGTGGGGGTGTGAATCTGTGAACAGTCGCTCGGTACACTATCTCGCGGCGGGCGGCCCCATCGACTTACAATAGAGCCCACGATTAAAATCCTTTGAGGCTCCTTCCGACTGCTCAGCTCTCAATCAACAACTCGAATAACACCTCTGGCTATAAAGCTCTTAACGAACTTAACTCAACGAAGCTCTCGAATGAAACAATGTCTTATCAACACCAAATTACGACTGAGTGCTCTAGCGTGATTTCGCCCGAGAACTTTACGACGTTCGCTTGTATTTTTACAAGTATCAGTTACTGCAATAGCCTCAAGCAGTCAACAAATAAACGAGATTACTATGAAATAATAATTCCATTTGTTCCAATTCTTTTCTTTTAGGAGATAATAAGATGTCTCGAGCCGCCGTAAAAATGACTCCAAGATTTTTACATATGAGCTTGATTCGTTTCTATAACCGTGATTTCTTAAGTTTCAAGCTGTGAGGACGATTATCTCTGTCACTCACAAGTAGATTTCGTGCCAAAAGGGGACGGAAAGGTTGATAGACACTCCCCAGGTATAGATCTTAAACCTCTTTGGAATGGCAGCGTGACTGCTCACCTTGCGTTTCATTGAGCTGCAAAGAAAATGTATTTCTATAAAAGGCAGCAGTCCGCTTGGCGGGAGAGGAGTTTGCATTGTGCAAGGCTTGCTTTGTGTAACTGTCTCGAATCACACAAAAAGAACACTTTTTGCTATTTATCACTCTTCGATCAAGCCCGGATTTTTAACTTACCCTCGAGCACTTCCCGCACCGCAAGCGGAAGCGATCACAGTGCAGGCAAAAATGTAGAAAGTTTTCTCTGTCTGACGGTTTCACTTTACATTTTGTGTTGCATATCTATGACAACGGCGTGTTACATCGTTCTCCTTTACTCAGTTGGCTTTAAAAACATCTTTTCAGGATAAAAAATGCCAGCTAATTCATTCCACAGTATGCGTTGGGGTAAGTTTCAAAACACTTCGGTCTTAATTTCATAATTAGAGAGTGTCTCTTCTTTGGAATTGCTGATAATTACTGGTTTGGATACTAAGCGTAGTGCTTAATTAGGCTCATTCATTGATTCACCTTATCGTGAACCCAAGACCTGGTCGTGCGTTTGTTTGTTTGCTCTTCAAGTTCAATCGTGGAAGCGCGCTCTTTCGTGTCTGTATTTTCTTGTTTCTTCTGACGCCACACTCGGCATCTTTCGTATAAAACCTGGTTATCGATACCTAAACTTGATTCACAAACTTCTTTCGGCTTCCCGTTGAAACTTTAAACACGGGCAAAACGATTCAGAGTTTGCTCGAGGCAGTTTGTCGATATTACACGAGTTTTGATTTCGACTCTAATGTTTACTAGTTAATGTTTTTTAAATTTTAAAACAGTAACAGATAGACATCGGAGTGTGTGACAATTTGGATCTTTGATAGTAGTCAGAATGTCTTCTCTGACATTAAGGCTATCATGTAATGTTTTTCGTATTCTTATTTCCTGAATTTTAAAACATTTCAAAGCTCACTCAATCTATTTTCAATTTAATTCATCTTTATAATTCGGGGCTGACTACGAGCGGCAATAAAACATTTGAACTCGTGTCGACAGAACTGAAATTGCTAATCTGACCTTTTATTATCGGTCTTGTCACTCGCACCTTTTCTAAATATTTCGCTTTTGATAACTTTTACCACGGCTTTTAGTTCGAGTGGTATAATACCATCGGCAATGAAGAAGAAAATAAGGATTTCTTTAAGGCCAATTACACTTGAGATTTTGCTTTGTCCCGTTTGCCGCCATTCACAGCCAATTGGCAGATTTCGGTTCAGGGGGCGTTTCCCAACCGCAGGATTCCATTTCTGACAGACAGCTCTGATTGTAAACAAGTTCTTAGCCACAATGGCGGTCTTGACAACCTGGCAGTGAACAAACACGAGCTTTCATGTATACATAAAACTGAATTTAAATTCGCAACCACTTTTGACACAGCGGAAAATATAATTTCTATTTCTGTACCCGTCCGCGTCCTATTACCAGATCAGTTTCGTAAGCACCGGGATAATGAAAGACTTCTTGCATTGCTTATCACGCCTGTTCGTGTACAAGTTGAGGAAAATTTCAGGTAATTTAACTGCAGGTGGCGCGAAAAGTTTATTTCGTCCAATACACGTGCGCTAAAAAATTGAAGGCTCCTAAGAAACTCTTCCCATCTTGAAGTTTTCATTTGTAAATTTACATTTCCGGCGTGATCTGGTAGACAAAATGCAAGCGATTTCGAGCGGTCTTTACCAACTGAAGCCGTATAATAATAGGTCTTTGTACACTAATTATTTCGAGAGCGAGATCGATTAAATAACCCCGCCAGCATAAAACCGCGGCATCATGTATAGAGAGTTCCCTAACTTCTCATTGAGAATAGCCAACTTATTCTAACTTTTACGAATCATCTCTCGACTGTGTTGTGTTGCATTTGTGGCACGTGGGAAACCATTTGAACGTCCTTCTGATCTTGTCACGTGACAATCAATCAAACTGTCGCTGTCATTAGAAAAAGGACAATAAAAAAGTCGCAATGCCGCCCCAAGTCCCAATAGCTTAGTTGTTGAGGTGTCAAGCGGCTAGTTATTATAGCGCTCGGCTCACCGCGCTCTCGTAGGACAAGCACGCTTCCCACGCACAATGGCTTACAACATTTGAGAAGATTAGGAAACTTAGTCTGTTGGGGAAAAAATCTCTTCGGATTTGTTTCTTGTTCCGGCCAATTTATGCGGAATTTGTGCGGTATCTTTGCCCGAGCAGGTGTTGTGGATAAGGCAAAATCACTCGCAAACACAGAAGCGGCAGATAAGGGTGCAAACAGATCGATAGAAGTCAAAACCCAAAAACAAAATTATTATACAAACACAAGAATAGACGACTTGTATACAGTTCGGAAAAGCCGTACTGGGAATTTGTCTAGGATCTGTGACTTACTGAAGTTCCAATATTTCCCGGTGGATAATTTGGGGAATATTTCCACCACGTCTGCAATCAAGTTTACCACAGTTTTAAGTAGCGCCAGCTCGCTAAAAAGCTGGCTTTCTGAGGCCATTCTCAATCAGCGAGAAGGCGATATCGTAACTTACTTCGCTTATCACCGTAAAACAGTTGCTAGTATTCCCGATGACGATGGATGATTGTTCAGGCTATAGAGCTCCTTTACATACCAAGGGTTAGTAGATTGTGGCTGGTTTCCCGTCAACAGAACTTTATGCCGTTCTAATCTGTGTTTTCTCCTATGTCACAGGGGGGAAGCCAACAAACTGCAGCCAAAATGGAAGAATAAGCATCTGCACTGGATGTAAGGAGCCCATCGAAGATCGCTTTGTCATGAAAGTTGTGGATGAGCCCTGGCACGAAACCTGTTTACAATGCTGTGTCTGCCGTGCGCCTCTGTCGAGATCTTGCTTTAGCAAGGATCGGAAACTCTACTGCCGCAACGACTACGAAAAGTAAGTCCACCTCGTCCCATATGTGTTACTTTACTCGCGCGCATAATACAGGCCTACTTCACTGTCATGTCAAATCTTAGACACACATATAATTATGGAAAATCATCGGGTTACACACTATTTTTATTCTCCATTCTTTGATAAATATTTCCGTAATTAATAGCATCTTCTCTTAAATACGTGTCTGCGGATTTCGCTCGTCTTTCAGGTCGATTTCATTAGCAGTTTTGATCTAGGTTCGTGTTCAGTAACTGCTCTGAAAATTCATTATGCAATTGGCTTCAAAGTCATCGCAAACTTGAACGTCGCTTGTTTTCAAACTTCAAGTACCTTTAAAAGCTGCTCTTCAAACTAATACCCAGATCTGAACTGATTACTGAACACAGAGCTATCAAGTAAGAAACTATAAGCTGTTTCAAAGAACAAAACATATAAAACACAAGGGCTCGTCGCTCTCTTTTGATGTACAGTCGAGTGTTAGGCACAAAACCTCAGCTGGTATTTTGACACAATTGAGCTTTATTTCAAGTTGTTGATATAATATGGAACGAAGTGTTAAAGAAAGGCATAAAATCAGTCCATCGTTATTTGTTACACAAAATCGTCCTAAACTTGCCTATAATGCCGCTCGTACGGAATCGAATTGTAATAAGCAGGAAGTTCTGTTTAACGTGTTAATCTCTATTGCTCTTTAAGTGATAAATAAGTTTCCGTTGCCACTGCCTCGTTCTTAAAGCACTGAAACGTTTTGCGCTAACCTATACAGTTCTAATGTAGACAATACTATCCCTTTTAAGTTAAGTCTTGAACACTTAACCTCTGCGGTTTTCTGCTAGTGATATTAGGCGTACAGAAAGAAAAAAAGTTTAGTAAACAATCTGGCTAGGAGAGTTATCGTGTGTGTGCCAGCATGAGTTCGCATAATGTACGTCCCTTTAGAGTTTCTCTTGCACTGTCTGTATATCATTAGTCCCGGCTGGTATTGCTTTCTGACTGAGCAAGGCATGCTAAATGTAGACCAGAATTATCGGTTGTCACTGCAGCTTGCTCAACCAAGGTTACTCGTAAAACACGCCTCCATTGTTTGTAATCATAGGCTTCTGCAGAACAAGAGTTAAATTATAGTGGGGGAAAACAAACTTGGATTAACCGTCATTCATATGTGTAGGATCCAAAAGGGATCTATAAAAATCTATCATTGCAACGATGCAATGGCCAAAATAGACGAGATGTTCGTGCGGTTACATCAAATTATAACCATATGCGGCAATTAATAGCCTATGTAATGTGTTGTTTTGACAATAATAGTTACGATTACATTTGAAAGCTGAGAAAGTCGCTTGAATTTTATCAGTTCTGAGCAATAGTCCCTCAAACGATGCATATTGGTACACGGGTTCAGATTCGAGTTTATGCGCCATTAATTGAATGTTTGTCTATTCAGGTATCTATTACTCACGTCAATCAGGAAAGCCATTAAAGTGCCTGTGAACAAAGTGTTCTAATCAAGTTGACACTGTACCTGTAAATTCTTTTAAAACGATTTTGTTTCTAGCTATGGAGATTTCTTATCTTTTCTTTCAAGTTTCACAGCTCGCATTCCCAGAAACCAATATTAGTTACCAAAGAAATCGTCACTAATTTTGCGTGGTCGTGTTTGTTTAGGGAACATTCTCGCCTATATTCTACGGTAAAAGACGTCCCAAACAACCCACAAGACTTCAAAACTAATTTGTTCCAAGAGATTCTAAACATGAAGTTATTTGGCTAATTTATTTTCCATGAGAACTTCATGATAATTATGACATGTCAAGTTTCTCAAGAAAAAAAAACTGCGACCAACTGAGAAGTACACACCGAGCTAAACATTGCAAGAGATCAAAGGCGGGCATTTCTAATCAGCCTTCAAAAAAAACCAAAACTAAATTTGCTAAGCTGTCTAGAAGTTTGAGCGGTGAAGTAGTTCTTGAACGGGCCGGAAGCTCTCAAAGCCAAGCAAAATTTATACGTAGAATTACTGTCCGGCGAAACCGGATAAATAGCATTAGATTGCACGTGTTCACTTGCTTTTCGGAAATCGAAATGAAAATCGAGGTAGCGATAGTCCATGACTCCCCGCAACGGAGCGGTGCCTTTACATCTATTTAAGCAATTGGCGGTGCGCATTCCCTCAGGACCACAATCATTGCTTTCCACAAAGGTTTATTAGTTTTTCAACAGAAAATGGCCTGAAACTTTATTTATGGTATTTCTGGATTTATAAATCTTAAAGTTATAACGTTTGTAACAAAATTGCGTATGCTTCGATAACGATGAAAATCTAAATTATTTATGCGGTCTTCGATAAAAGTTTAGGTAAATAATGCTTGAACGAGGATCCAAAAGTTATTTCGTTTTCTTAGCATTTGCGAATTATCTTTCTTCGTTGAAGGAGACTGTGTTTCTTTACCGTGGATGAAAAAAATATTTGATTCAATTTGGTTCAAAGTGAACTACTCATCTAAAGGAATTACGAGTAAAACTTGGATGAAAAGTTGATCAAGCTGACTGCGAGAAACAGCGTCAAGAAAAAACGGCTCACTCTGAGCGCAGTTGGGAGATGTGTAAACTAAACATATCTTAACTGTTCTGCGCTTTCAAAATAAACCATTGCTGTGACAAGAACCAGCGAAAACACTAAACTGTAAACACCAGAAATCAAAGCGACGCGAGTAAATCCTTAAAATTAAAAAAAAATTCCGCTGTTTCACTTCACAAACGCATCAAACCAATTCTGTTTATAACTGATAACACAAATTTTCCTTTTGGGCGTGTCCATAGCTAGTATAAACCTTGTTAGTATGATTCCTCGCTTTTAATGTCACAGCCACAATTTTCTTATCAGTTATATTCAAAATGCTTCACTCAGCAGTTTCACCAAGTATGAACACTTTTCATGCGCAAGAAAGGCGTTACTTGGTACTTTCTCATCTTGGCTTTTTAAGAATTTTAAAACCTTCTGCCAACTTCTCAGCTTGTCAAATTTGTTTTAAGACTGGCACTTGTTACACAGCAGTTGTCTAGTTATAAATAACAGATCCAAAAAGACAAATCTGCTTTCCACAACAGTGTAGGTTTCCTTCGCGAAATCGTTTATCTTTATCGAGTTTTGGAAGTTTAGGAGAGAACAAACTAGAACAATGACACAAAAACTCGACGAATTCTGTTCATTGCTGTGTTGTAGATATCTTACGATTTATAGACATACTCCCTCTATTTCTTTAAAAAATAATTTCTTCACCGTTATCTCGGAAATTGAGAGATCATTTCTTTTCCTAGTATCCAATTCAGTATATGCGATACCTATTCGAGTGTATCCTTAACAACGACAGAAATTTGTGAACTCAGGGTTGTGCTGGCACATAAAAAGGGACAGGTTTCCTATAAGAGCTGAACTAAAGATAAAAAAAATAAAAATTTTGTAATGAAACTTGTCGCAGATTCTCGTTATGAAAATAAAAGATGCGAGCTAAGGTTTTCAGAGCATAATTTGATCTTTTCATATGCTACTTTCCGACAAGTTATTGTCAATTCTTTTCCGTGCCAAACCGAAATTCATTAGCTTAAATATTATCTTGGATTCATTTGCTTGGGGTAAAGGCAAGGCTGAGAAAACTATAAATAAGAATAATTGAAATTGCCACTCGAATTTAAGAACTTCATTGAAAAGCCCCACTTCAGAACTCTTAGTCTTATACTCTTCAGAGCTCTCACTTATTTCAACATCGCCAAAACAACTATACTGTGACAACTGACTAAACAGCTTGCTTCAGTCAAAGATTTCTTTCAACTGATACTGGCCAGAGTAAGTTATAAATAAAGTTAACCTTGAACTTTTAATCGTGATAGGGGAAACCTAACATCTCAATACGACAATAGACCTCTGATGCACATATTCTGATATTCGTTTTGGGATTTTCTGAAAGCGCATAGTGATAACATTTGCACAATGTAAACAACTGCGCGCGGCAAAGCAACAAATGTACACTGATCGAGAACAACTGCATTTGAAACGAAACTTCCCCTACTCCCGAAACATTAAAAAATGAAGTATACACATATCACGAGACGAACGAGTTTGAAGTCATGAAGACGAAGAAAAAAATCCCTTCGTTCAACTAACTTCATAAATCAACATTTACTGCAGGGTTCACTTGTACACTCAACTTGTGTAATCAAGGTTTTCTTAAGCGAGACTCATTTGAAGGCAATTTTTGCTTCGGTTGATAATATTGCAATAGCTGATGCTTTCTTTGCAAGTTTAAAAGGCTATCGGATTTCCTCTTATACACTGCGTGGGGCCGAGTATAGACTACAGCCGCGATAACTCCACTGACATTTTGTCAATGTGAGTTTATTAGCAACCTTTAAACAGTAAGTCTGGAAAGGTCTGATAAAACCGACTCTTGCTATCTAGGCTTTGGCGCCACAAAATTCAACTCATATATAAAACACACCTTAAAGTTTTAAACGGGCAAGGAAAAATGTCTTATACACAACCAAAACACAGTACAACTACAGCAGCTGTATATGTCGAGGAAACTTCAGTCTGAGAGAAGGCGAAAAGCTAAGCGTCATTAATTTGTTTCGTGGGCGTCCAGGAAGCAAAGATTTGACGTTTCAAATCCTTGTTGCTTCGATTAAATTACTCCATTGGCAGAAGTGTGTTTAATGCTTTCGCTATGAGCTTCACTTGAAGGGCAAACCTAGCTTTAATACTATATCATTCAGCTCACCTATTGTTGGTGAATTCTGATATAAAACCTTTATCTCTTTTTCGATATGATTTCTCTAAGATGTAGTCTGGCTTTTTTCTCACTAGGCCAATTTGTTGGTCTTATTTCGTAGTAGTTGATTGCTCTTATCAGATTCTAAGTAAAACAATTCCATATGTAAGTCTGTATAGCGCCTAATCTCATCAGTTATCCGGCCTTCATAGCTTCAAACCCAACAGCAACCGGCTAGACTTTATAGACTGCCAAACTGTAGGCCATACACTAGCAGTGTATTTCGTGTTCTGGTCCACCATACCCATGAATAACCGATCTTTTTCGTTTTATCTGGTGAACTTCTGACCTGAAAACTGTATAGGAGTTGATTATTTGTACATTCTTTATATAACTACTCTTGCCATATTATCTCCAGTGTCAGAAGTTCTTTCTTTTAAAATGGACATTCACGTACTATCATATTTTGTCAGAGCGGTAAAAAAAAATTGTGAAACTGTAGTTCACTCGGCGAACTGCTGAAGTTAGTCGGTTTTTCAGTCTGTTTGAAACTGTCGTGATTTTCTTTAACTGCTTGTCAATAATAATCTTAATTTAGTTATAATCGTTAGAGATTTTATTGTGTTCAACGACGAATGTTAATCCTCACTATTCTCATTTATCTCAATTTTCGTTCCCAAATCATAACTTTCTAGTGACTATAAAATGTCCTAAAATAGCTTAGTTACTTTTAATATCTGGCTGTTTTTTAATCGTACAACGCTAGTCCCCTGCTCGAAATGACATTTTCAAGAAATATCACAATACTCTGAAGAAAGAAGCAAGCGTTCACTACGACACTAGTGAAAAATTGTCACCTTTCAGCCATCTTGAATTTTATGTTAGATACTTATGTCTAAATGAAAAAAGTCACTTCACCAGCAAAAATATCAACAATTGTTGATCAACGTTTTGTATAAGTTTATCTTTAATAGCTCAGAAACAGCAAAAACGAATTTGTTTAATGTTTTTAATATCCTGAATGAATTGTTTTAAGGACTTTGTAGCCTCAAGCGACAGGTACATAATCTATGATAGTTGGTACTCAAATTAAAAAATTACCACAAGTATTCTTTGAGCTAATATCTCATAAACATTAACTGGCCGACAAAGAAAGCAATTTTTTTATTTAGTACTGCTTTATAAAGCTTGACATGCACTCAAACCTTGCGAGTTTATAGAATTGAATGTTTAGTTTGCTTAAACTTTTAAAACTTACCACCCGAAGGCCGAGTAAGTCGGTGTCAAATAATTACTCAGAGCGGGTAAGAGAAATAGTACCAATGCTCTCTGTTGTTACTTTTAAGGGCTAGAAATATTTTAGTCTGTCAACAAAAATTTTTTTTTTCAAAGTCTTACTCAATCAATCCAGTGCACTTTTGAGCGTACAGGAAAATCATGTTAATAGGACAAAATTTGTAGAAAGGGTTTTGTCAGTACGGTCATTACAATTACAGCTTCAATTCATTTCACCATGACAAATCCTGCGAGAAGTGTGCAAAAAATATCACGACACTCCTCGAATGTTTACAGCAAATTAAGACACACAGTTTTACTCTTTCTTGTATCTCCGTGATTTTAACAAGTGCGATTTGTGTATGCCAGCATTCTGCAAATGCCGTTTAAGTGTACAAGAAAAAACTGCCAGACTTAAAGTCAAAATATCTGTTGGACCGAGGAGATGATAATTGAAACTAGGCTTCGTCAAGATTAATTTATCAAAACATCTTTAAAAAAGTTCATCTAGGCCATAACACAGAGTATAATGTATATGGCGTGACTCTGATTAAAGAGAAATTACTCTTCCAGAAGAAAGAATTAAATGAAATACCTTCCACCGAAAGACTTTTCTTATACAAAAAACCTTCAGTGGCATGCCAGCGACTTCCTGCCACAGAAAGTTACGTTGGCGAGACTTATATGTTATAATGTTATACTCAGTATAGTTTAGAACCATTAAGCAAAACAGATTCACCAATAAACCATTAGAGTCTTGAAGTACAGCAGTCAGCAAGGTTTGGATTTATAGCTATTTATTTGCAGCTCGTTAGAAAACGACGCACAGTAACCTTTTGAGATATTCTAAGTCAACTTCTGTTTTCAAACCTCGATAAACTACTATGTGAAATCGTGAACAACAAAACATCCAGGTATGTTTTCGTTCTTAATTTTAAAAAATAAACTGCATTTTCGCTGTAAGACTTACACCATTCGAAAGCATATAAAACCAACGTACAATCGAGAAAGGCTTCACAGGTGGTCAAGACAGGCTTCCGCCAAACACCAGCTCACCTAAATTGTGAAAATGCAAAACTATGTTTTGCTCGTCATCTTAAATTGTTAAGTTGACAAAACAACTCTTAGAGGCCTTAAACGCAGGCAAACTTTTCAGTTGACAGCGGTTCCAGTTGTTTGAAATATAACCTAATTAAGTTTCCCGACTTGAATTTTACCCTCGAAAATGTCGGTGCTTCTTGAAAGAACTTGATAACCAATTGTCTCTTCTCTATAGTTGTTGAGAACTTCTTCATGGGAGGTTGATTTAGGTTTTATACATACAAAAAAGCTAGTTCAGTTGTCGATTCCTCAACTCTCGCAATAATCGTTTTTACTTGCAGAAATAATCTAAATTAACCGCCGCCAAGTGAACCGTGCAATTCGCTTTATACTTATTAGTCCTTCGCCGTCTCTCGGAGATCAAAGTCCATCACAGTCGCCATTTCATTCGATTTGAAATGATAAAACATTCGTTTCCCAATCCAAAATATTGCTGGAAATTTTAAACACAATCTTAACAAATCTAAAATGGATGTTGAAGATTGCAGGAACTGGGTTATGTCTTATAGTTATGAGCAGGTTTTTTGCCGTAAGGAAATTAGCCATTTTGCTGTGACCTGTTGTTTGTTGTTGATATTTAACGCGTACAAAAGCACGGAAATACATGACAATGATGCAAAATTACTTTGTATATCCCTGGAAAATCGTGAGAAAATTTAATGAAATGAGAATATGTTATCAGAAATGGTGCTAAACTGGGAGAGGCTTTCACTGAATACACGAATTTGATTCGCTTATTTTGCAGCTTAACTCTAATAAATTTTATAATAACTTGAATATGTTGAATATCTCTAAATGAAGTTTTTTCTTTTTGTAGTTTAAAAGTGAAGCTTTTTGGAAAAACATTTAATTTCAAATTCAAAATGCAACTTGCTTGCCAGGCTAAATATGGCAGTGACGTCTTACGACAGATTTCAACCTCTGTAACAAATGTAAAAGTTTTGTTGACGTTAATCAAGAAATACAAACCAAAGTCAAAAAGGCATTTTAAGATCATATTCTGTTAATGTCACGTTTTTATTCGTTTTTCCTCTAGCACAAAAAGCAATCGTCTGTCAATTTTGTTCGTTCTTGGAAAAAATGACGCATATTCTCTTTTAAAACTAAATTCAGTTAAAACAATTATATGGACTATGGTGTTTTTCTAAATTCATATAGGAATGCCTTGTGAATCAAACTAAAAGATTTAGCGGATGACTATTTTTTCTTGGTTGTACACGTTCTTCTTGTGATATTTTCTAACCTTCTTCAAATGATTTTTAGCTGCGTTTTGAATTATAGACAAATGTCCGGCACAGTTTACAAACACATTTCTTCACTGTCGATCGTTTAGTTCTCGCTTCCCCAACAGAGTGTCATAACCTGCGATTTTGAGAAGAACATATTTTGTTTTTCAAATTTTTTTTCAGAAACCTAACAAAAATTTCGGCATTTTAATTCAACAGCGCATAGACACTGAGAAAATCTTTATACATGGCCCCAACTCTTGCCTAAAGTCAGATGTCAGTGCCATTTTCAACAAAGTCTTTTCATTATTTTTTGCTCTTAGGAAAAACTAATTTTCAAATTTTGTCTGCTGGGTTTAAACACAAGTCGTGAGTCGAAACTCAACAACACAGATTCAACATATTAATTACAAATTGTCAATGTTAGCAAACAAAGACTGTCCCTTCAAAGCGTAACAAACTAAGAAATATTTTACAGAATGTAAAATTACAAAGCTTTTCCCCACAACACAAACGAAATTTCAAGGCATTCTCTATATAAAAATTACATTTTTGCTATACAAGAAAAGTTTACACTGCAACCGAAATTCAATCACGTCTAGCAAAGACAAAGTTAAGACAAATATATAAACGCAGATGAACAGAAAATTTATATGAGGGAGAAAAATCCGTTCACAGTTTAGACAAACTTTACATCGACTCATATCGAAAAGTTTGTGTTTTGAATCAGCAAAACAAAACAAAAAAGTCAAAAATGAAATATGCGTTTTTCGAGCTTCTTTCTTTGAAAACATAGATGGACAGGTGTCACGGTACACAATACATCCTCTTTGTCGGCGAACTGTGTAAATTGTCCGACTTTCATCATCCAAAGCCTTGTCGAGCCTAATTCGTAATTTAGAGAGTTCGTGTCAGGTATCGATAAGTTTGTTGTTCTAGCATTTAATTTTTTGATTCGCACATCAAAACCGACTTCGGGCGTGCAATAACGCAAGAGTTCGTACTGACTTTATGATCGGGGAAATGCTTAATTTTGATAGAAAATATTGAGATTAATTATTGTTAGAAGCGTATGAAAATACGATACCATTTCGACTTCTGTGGCAAAATTAAGATTCTCTAAAACATTCGCTGGTCGACATTGATTAATTTTCACTCAAAACGGACAAGCATTCGCGTCTTAATTTTCACTGCTTTGCCGTGGATTCTAGATCTCCACACGAAATATGTCGAGCAGTTCAGCTTTATAAAAGGTCAAGTTTGAGGCCCAACGAAAAAAACAAACAATACTAGTGATTCAGTAATTTTAATTTTGGTAAATGTGTGTGAAACAGTAATTTTCCTCAGGTGTAATACTACAGAAGCTTCACCAGAAGTTTTTCGCATGTTTCTCACTTATTAAACTCCGATGAGTTTACGCCAAACAAGCCACACTCTGTATTTGGGGCAAATGCGTTTTTGTAAACGACTTTTGTATTAAAAATAATATAAATAGTAAAACGAATATGTTATAGAAATTTTAGTATACTTTTCCTTAACAAATACAACAGTTTATTATATAATCTCAAACTCTAAACTAAGATTTTAACTCAACGAACAAACCTACGTTCTAGGCTTTAGGCCTTAGATAAATATAACCAGGGACAGATTTTCAAAAAGCCTACAGACGATGAATTTCGCCGGCTACTCAACCTGAATTCGCCACCTACTTTAGTAAAAAAAAACTGAATAAGAGATAATGTTCCTTCGAACTAACTAGTACGTTTTTAAACTGCAATTGTTTCCTTGAATTATAATTAAACATAGCTAGCAAACTACGGAACAAATTACCGCCGAAGTGAAGAGAGATGCAGATAGGTGCACGATTTAAATCTTTTTAAAAGGTTTTTACGGTCACACTTTTGCCAATTTCTTAGATTCTCGTTGAAAGCCCTAGTTTAATAAACTCAGTGAATTCTTTAAATACAAATTTTTAACATGAACGATTCAAAATCAACCTACATCATTACAATTTCCTGTCAACTGCTAATCTATAGGGTGTTCGGGACCAAATGCAGTGGATGTAACAAGATTGTTCCTGCGAGTGAACTTGTGATGAGGGCTTTGGGAAATGTATACCATCTGCAGTGCTTTGTATGTGCACTGTGTGGTCACAGACTTGAAAAAGGACAAGAATTCGCACTGAAAGACAACAAACTTTATTGCAAGGA
Organism: Palythoa caribaeorum; assembly: GCA_026546465.2. Lineage (NCBI taxonomy): Eukaryota > Metazoa > Cnidaria > Anthozoa > Zoantharia > Sphenopidae > Palythoa > Palythoa caribaeorum. The sequence goes on along the minus strand of JAOCNB020010283.1, from coordinate 1,379 downwards.
AGATTTTGAAAAGCTATCATCAAATCCAAAACTCAATAATAGATCACACGAGAGTAAGTACAGTATGTGACAAAATTGTAAGTGCAGCTGCTTAACTGTGGGGGAGAGGGGGGGGGGATGAAATGTTCTAAAAGCTCCCTAAAATAGGGAGAAAAAAACGAGCAACTTTGCAGAAGGAAAATCTTATGATATCAGTATCTTCACTTATCAGGTATACGGAGAAGCAGAAACCACCTTTAATATGCATTTATACCATTTTTTTCTATTTCTATATTATTAAGAATTTTACCCCATGGCTCACAGGTTATGTTATGCTACCTAAGTAGCTATTTTAGCTTGTAGCATACAGATGTTCATTCTGCCATAACAATATTGTTGTTGGTTAATTCAGGAATAATAATGATGATGATGATGATATGGTGGTAATTATGGTGTTGGTGATGATGATGATGGCGGTGGTGATGATGATGATGGTGGTGATGATGATGGTGGTGGTGATGATGATGGTGGTGGTGATGATGATGGTGGTGGTGATGATGATGTGGTGGTGTTGATGATGATGATGATGGTGGTGATGATGATGATGATGGTGGTGATGATGATGATGGTGATGATGATGTGGTGGTGTTGATGATGATGATGATGGTGGTGGTGATGATGGTGGTCGTGGTGATGATGATGATGTTGATAATGATGATGGTGGTGAAGATGGTGATGATGATGATGGTGATGGTGTGGTGGTGTTGATGATGATGATGATGATGGTGATGATGGTGGTGGTGGTGGTGGTGATGATGATGATGGTGATGATGATGGTGGTGGTGGTGATGGTGGTGGTGGTAGTGGTGGTGGTGGTGATGATGATGATGATGGTGATGATGGTGGTGGTGGTGGTGGTGATGATGATGGTGATGATAGTGGTGGTGGTGATGATGATGGTAATGATGATGATGATGGTGGTGATGATGATGATGATGATAGCATTTATATAGCTATTTTAGAGCTTTAGAGCATTTATATATATTTTAGAGAAATTCCCTCAATTGAACAAAAAGACCAAAAAATATTGAAAAATACACACCAATTGATATAATATTCATCAACCACAAAAACTAGTTAAAGCATAATAGAATAACCAGTTAAAATAACCATTTACATGGTATGTGCCATATTACAAGAACTTTCTGAATCTAATAACACAAAATACTATTTTTGGAATAATTGTCGCTGTAACTATATATCAGCTCTCTCATCTAGCAACAGATGTAATGTAACCACTAGTTTACAATGGTTTGACAGTAATAACAAAAACAAGGGCATGGATATCGATTTAAACATTAACAAGAATACTAAAGATATTTAATAACAATAATAATAAT